>RJWK010044947.1:0-18188 GCA_004363435.1 Platanista minor | reverse complement strand
GTTAGTTTCTGTTACACAACAAAGCGAATCAGCCATATGCATACACATGTCCCCATATCCCCTCCCTCTTGAGCCTCCCTCCCATCCTCCCTATCCCACCCCTCTAGGTCATCGCAAAGCACCGAGCTGATCTCCCTGTGCTATGCTGCTGCTTTCTACTATATTTTAGCAGCATTAGGATGCAGGGTAAAATGGAGTGTATGTGGTAATAATATAGGACAAATATTTCATAGAGTGTAGCTTACTGATAATCACCACACAATCCTGTGTGATTTACATGCCTCTTAAAAATATATAGGAGCTCAGTTCATTTTGTGCTATTTTATTGTGGTTTTTAACTTAATTACCATCAAAAAAAATGTTTGTATGCATGTGGTTTGTATGTGTATATCCTTCCTTTACTTTCAGAAACTAATGCAAATACATTTGTACTAAAAATTTTTTAAATTACACTTTTCTTGTTAGGAGATTAAAAAAATTTCTAATAAAAGTTCCTATATTTTTTTAGGCATACATACTTGCAATATAAATGTGACACAATTCACACCATTATTTCACCCCTATACTCACCTGGATCTAGGTATATAGCCAGATACTGATTTGGCTTACCTCTATGTCTCCAAATAACTGAGGCAAATACAAAAAAAAGCCCAAGAAATAAAATTACTCTTAAAATAGCTCAATGAGCTTGTATACTTCACTTACATTTCCACTTTGTTTAATCATGCTAAATAAAAAAAAAAGTTTAATTGTTTTCTTCTCATTCCATGATGCCCTATTATATACCACCAGGTACTAATTTTACAGAATCCTAATCCTAATATGTTACATATACATGTTTTATTTATATATATTTCCATTTCTAATATCATAGCAAAAGTCAACTTAGCTATTTTAAGAATGCTTTACATATGATATAAATTTTTAATAATAATATCTAATTAATGTGATATCATAATTCTTAACTTCTTTGTATGTACTATTTGATTATTAAAATATCACTCTCTTGAAATAACAATTGGCAGACAATCATAAGCTTTTTTTGACTTCATAAACACTCTTAACAACTTATTTAATATACTGTTGTCCAAGCAAGTTGATTAACAGAGAATCAAAAACATACATCTTTAAGTAGAAAAAAAAAAAAAGCTGTATTTATGAAGATGTTTACAATAGTTTATTTTAGGTTATTTCCAATTTTTCACCAATTTAAAAAATTGACCAACTCAATGAAACCTTGTGAATACAATGTTAAAAAGTATAACTATGAATCACAGAATTTAAATTTAGTATGAAAAGATAAGAAGGGCAAATTATATTGAAGCTATGTGGAATTATGTTTATAGACAGCAGGAAGAGAAAATAAAAATGAATATTGCTAGACAGGATAATGGGATTAGAGGTGGTCTTTTAAATTTTTCATTTTTATGCTAATACCTTTATAAAACCCAAAAATCTTCAAACAACACATTTTAAAAAAATTCTGGTAAACTACATAAAACAGAAAATTTATCTAAATTTTAACCATTTTAAAGTGGACCATTCAGTGATATTAAGTCAACAAATTTTTAAAATTTTCAGAGGGCACCTGAATAAAAGATGTGTTGTCCACTGGTGATTTTAATGTATCTGGCATATAACTAAAGTCACCACAAAACTTTTTCTGGGAAATTGGCAGATCATAAACATAAAAAATTTATTTTGCTTTATATTAAACCTTATTGTTTTGCCGTTTCAAAATTCAAATTTACTCACAAGAAAGTCAGTTTCATATCAGATTTGGTTTCACAAATGCTGCTCCTGCTATTCATTCTTATCACCAACAAAAAAAAGACTATTTGTGACTAACAGTAATATGTTCCAGAAAATAAAAAGTTAAAAGGTTCTCAATGTGCATTTCTGGAAACCTAAATTAAAGCATCACACAATATTTTCAAAAACAGAAAAGCCATTTGATTTGACTAAAAGCTTAGTTTTAAGATGGCATAAAGTACCTTGATAATTTTCTTTTAAGAAAGAAGGAAAAACAAGCCATTAAAGAGAAATTCTTCCGAGAGAACTGAAACATGTTATATACCTCTGACTTGGCACTCCTTCCATCTGCAGAATTTTTTGATAACTGCTTTCATCACAGAATGATTTAAAGTAAAATGAATTGAAATTAGAATAATTATTTCCCAATGAGTGGCTATTTCCATTTAAAACCAAAAGCCAACTAATTATTGCTTTTCCCATAAAATTACATATGAAATCTATATTATGTAATTATACACTTATTTCCCCCTTTGTGTATTCTAATTTCTTCCTCAAAAACCTAAGATGCCATCTTGCAGACTGCCCCCAGTGGCTACTATTGTGGCAGCAGCAAAGGTCAGCTCTAAACATTTTGCATCTAAAGTGGCTTTGGATACCTTTGGATAGAAAGTACAGTCTGAGCACTGTCCAGACACTTAGATACCTAAAGGGCATCTAAGATAACAAACCAGAGCAGCTAAGATAACAAACCAAAGTCCTGATATTCCCTCAAAAGCTGCTCCTCCCATCAGCCCCCTTCTTCTAAGTGATACCACCCAGTTGCACACATAATCATCAACGACTTGTCTCCTTGTTACTATTTCCTTCATACCCCACATCTAATCTATCTGCAGGTCTTGTTAGATACACCCTCAAAACACAACCTGAATTCAACCACTTTTCTTTTTCACTTGCTGCAAACTTCCAGCCTAACCTAGGCCATAAACATCTCTTATTTGAACCACTGTGACAGTCTCCTAACTGGTCTCCCTGTTTCTCTTCTTGATCCTCCCAAGTCCATTCTCTATACCAGGTCACCTTATTCAGATACGATTTGAATCATGCCTTTTTCCAGTTCAAAACCCTCTAGTCATTTAGAATAATCCACATCTTTACTCTGGCCTTCAAGACTTTACAAGAGCAGACCCCTGGCTGGCTCCTTCACCTTGTGTCACACCACATCTTCTTCACTCAGTACTCGGGCCATGTTGGCCTCCTTGCTTTTCCTTAAATACTCCACCACCTACATGCCTGCATACTCATTGCCCCCTTGTCCTGGAATGTGCTTACCCCAGATCTTCCATGGCTTGCTCCTCTCTTCATTCAGGTCTCCACTCAAATGCCACTTCTCCAGTGAAGCTGTCCCCTAACAAACCTGTCCAATGGAGTCCTACCTGCCCCCCCTCACTCTCCTTACATTATGATATTTCTGCACTACCTACTATCTAAATTTATGTTACTTATCTGTTTACTCATTTCTATCTGAACTCCTTCACGAGAATGTAAGCTCTACGAGGGCAAGACTTTTGTCTGTCTGGTTCACTGCTTTATCCCTAGTACCTAAACCTGTATCTGGCACATAGAAGATATTAAAAAAATTACTTGTGAATCTGACAAATGAATAAAGTACTCCTTGCAAGAATTCAGAGGTTGCACAGGAAAGAAATCATGCTCTTGGTGGAAGCAGGCTTAGTATCTAGCTTCTAATAAATATGTACTATCGTCCTACACGATACAAGGTTGGTTGAATCCACAGATGCGGAACCACTGACTATAAACTTATACCCAGATTTTCAACTGCGTAGGGGTCGGCACCCCTAACGCCACGTTGTTCAAGGGCCAACTGTATATGATGAGGAAAGTTAAACACATTAAGTTTTTTGTTTTTTTTTTAAGGTAGGTACGCGGGCCTCTCACTGCTGTGGCCTCTCCCGCTGCGGAGCACAGGCTCCGGACGTGCAGGCTCAGCGGACATGGCTCACGGGCCCAGCCGCTCCGCGGCATGTGGGATCTTCCCGGACCGGAGCACGAACCGGCGTCCCCTGCATCGGCAGGCGGACTCTCAACCACTGCGCCACCAGGGAAGCCCAACACATTAAGTTTTGAAAACTGTCAATACATGAACAAATTCTTTTTGTTTTGCTATGTGTTTATCAATTAAAAAAAAGTAACCACATACCAACAAGTGGATTTTTTCTTATATCCAGAACGAGCAGAGTTCTGTTGGTTTCAAGGGCCTTTAGTAAAGCCTTTGCTCCTTCACTGGTGAGGCCACAATGCTGCAGGTCAAGTGCTTTTGATGAAAGACAAAAGGTCACTTGCTAACTCTACAGATTTAACATACAGACAACTCTCATTTTCTCACGTGTGGAAGAATCCTGCACAAGACAAGTCATGGCAGGTTTGTAATTTGGGGTATGGAAAAAAACTGAAAAGTATACACACACACGTAATGCATAATCCAATTTAAAAACCTCTTCTTGGATGTGCAGTGATAACCCTGGCTTTAGTACCAATAATTCATCCAACATATTTTACAATTACAGAACTAAAGAATAACTGTATATAACCTATGAGCAAAAAGCATCACAAAATGAATCTCAGTTCATAATTAGCAAGGGCGGCAGTGGCATGTAAACCTCACAAGCAAAAACTGGTAGAGCTCAGAAATGCACTGCATTCTTTTGATCATGATCTTCAGCTCCCAATCACACTTGAAACTAGCCAGAAAGGGAAAACAAAATAGAAGAAATGTAATAACTGTTAGTTTTAGAGGAAAAAAAGACAAGTCTAAGAGGATATAAATAATAACAAATTCAAACAATGTGTGAAACGAGAGTACATACTAAAAACCTATCATGAAAGTATGATGGTCAAGAAGTCTCTCCATAAAAAGTCAGACAAAAACCAGAAAAACTGATCATGAATGCTAGTAGTTCTGGGGCTGAACAACCTACTCATTTAAACCAAAGGGATCATCACCAAAGCACAGGTATTAAAAAATATTACATGAAAGGAAACTATGATGAGTCTTTTTTTTAAGTGTTGTGTGGACCATCACATTAAAATAACTGGAGTCTTTCAACACCCCCATGACACACAGAAATAGCAAGTCAGACATACGGATCTGACAGGATATGATACAAACCTTACAAACTCTCACTACAGAAGAAAGGACACAGGGTATAATTAACCAAATAGCCAAATTAATACAAACAGCCAGTAAACCTCACCAGTAAATCAAATGAATACAAAATAAAACAAAATGTGGTTATTCTCCTATCAGATTAAGCCAAGATTCTGTAAGAAAAGCCTTTAAATAATGTCTATACCTTTTTGATCCAACAACTCTCTTTCCACGAATTTAACCAAAAGAAATAGAGATATAGGTAAGGATATATATCAGAGCACTATTTGTAACTGAAAAACTGGACAAAGCTTATATACAAGAATGGATAAGCTATGTGCACTGTGGCATATTCATATAATGGAATACTGAACAATCACAAAAAATGATGCAGGAGATGCAAATTTACTGACTTGCTAAAATGCTCATACTAAATTAACTGAAAAAAGTTATAAAATTTGGAGTAATCCCACTTGCATAGAAAAGGGAGAGGTACTCATTTTTGTAGTTTTACATTTTTTTACAAGGGCTACAAGCCAGTGTTTGTGAGAGGCAGACTTCACATCTACTGTTGGAGTGGACTACAAATTGGCATAGCCTTTCTGGGTGGTAATTTGGCCATGTGTATCAAAAGTCTTAAAAATATGTCACACTTAGTCATTCCACTTGTAGTACCTTATTCTACAGAAGTAATCCCGATGAACACAGAGATGTATATACAAGTATTCACATTGTTTCTGACAGGGAAAAGCAAACTGTCTAAATCTAATTGCAAAGAGTTGATTGAACTATGGGACATCAATACGACACGATACTACATGACACATCATTAAGTGAAAAAAGCAGGAATATGAAATAGCAAGTATAATACAATTCTAGTTTTGCAATCCCTAAGTGTACAAATATATTTATAGAAAAAAAAAAGACTGAAAGTATGTACACCAAAATGAACAGTGATTATATCTGGGTATTAAAATTATAGGTAATTGTTCTCTTGTTACTCTGTATTTTCTATAAAGGATATATGCAACTCTTACAGAAAGTTTAAAAGCAAAATAAAAGCTATCAGTAAAATGAGGCTTTAAAAAAATCCTATCACAATAGTATCATGTCAAAAACTAAGCATATATCATATTAAAAATGCAATATTTTCAATTTTAGAATTTACCTCTAAGCCATAAATCCTCACGAAGAGATTCTGCCAAAGCACTTGCACCCAGGTCACCAATGAACGTGTTGCAGTTCAGAGTGATGCGCCTCAAACCAGCCATACAGTCAAGATCAGGTCTCCTGGAACGAGGACCCTCAGCCCAGGTTTCTTCATGCCTTCTAGTAGTCTGATACTTCAAAGATTTAATGGGATGAAATTAAGATGCTTGAATAAAGAAACACGGTGTGCCTACTGAGTATGGCTTATTATGTCAGAGATTTACACACACACATATCAAGCATATATGCCAGGAGCATCAACCTGAGAAATTAAACAGTCACTTCTGGTTTACGAGTCCAGTGACCCAGATTCTAGTCGGTCAGTGATTAGATTCTAGCCACTGGATTTCCTGTTTCTGAACACTTATGTAAAGTTGGACAACTCAATTACAGTCTATGAATTATTTTCCTTATCTTCTAAGTCAGGGAATTGTTTCTAAATTCTATCTTTGCTGAGGCTCTATATTTCATCATTCTGTCCTCCAATGGCCTCCAAACACCTGACTGGGCAAACCATAAGAAAACTTTTTAATATGCATCTTATTTATTAAAAAATTATATACACAAAGTTCCATACATATAATTTATGTACATGAGAAACTACACAGATTTTTAAAAATAATACAAAGGTAAAAACATTCTAATATTTTCTTTCCCTAACTCCTAAGGCATTATTTCATTTTACTTATTTTTATAAAATATTTATTTATTTATTTGTTTGGCTTTGCCGGGTCTTTAGTTGCATCATGCTGGATCTTTTAGTTGTGGCATGTGGGCTCTTAGTTACGGCACGCACGTGGGATCTAGTTCCTTGAGCAGGGATCAAACCCAGGCCCCCTGCATTGGGAGCGTATAGTCTTAACTGCTGGACCGCCAGGGAAGTCCCAAGCATTATTTTAAAAACTATATTTACAGAATGGATCTCACATGCTACCTAGGGTATGCACACAAGCTTTAGAGGCCTGGGCTACGCAAAGCCAGTTGGATGTGCCTTGGGAAAATAATGGTTTGACATTTAAGAACAAGTACTGTCTTAAAGATATTCAATTCTTTATATTCATAAAGTAAATTTTGGTAACAGGGAACACTGACTGTAAATGAAAAAAGCCTTGTTACATTCTTGAAAAAATAAAAGACTCAAAGTGCCTTTGATACTCTAAAAGGAAAATCATTAGTGTCATTTTTCTATTAACAATAGCTTATAAAAGCTCCAAGCAGAAACAACAGCAATCACTTACACAGTGCTTAGTATGTGCCAGGCACTATTTATACAAATGAGTTCATTTAAACCTCATAATGAGGCATAGAGTTTAAGTGATTTGCCCATGGTCACTAGCTATGAAATGGGAGAAAGGGAATTTGATCTTAGGCCATTTGGATTCAGCACCCAAGTTCTTGACTGTTTTCTACCTCAGGGGTCAATGGACTTGCCCTGTATAGGCTCAAAGAATATTTCAATTTTTCAAATCTAAACATTTCCAGATTTGTGGGCTATACACTTTCTGTTACAACTACTCTGCCCCACTGGCATAGGGTGAAAGTAGCCATAAATACCATGTAAACAATGGGTGCGACTATGTTCCAAAAAACCTTCCTTTACAAAACCAGGTGACAGGCTGGATCTGGCCCACCAACCATAGTTTACCTATCCCTGATCTGCACCATCAAACTATTAAAAAGGCTTCATGTCAAATTATTAAATAACTTGAGGCCTAAATACAGTCATTATAACCACTGTAAATTTGTTAAGGCATTATTTTAAAAACTGTATTTACAAATTGCTGACGTACTGATTTTTATTACTTTAAAAACTACAGCAGCTAATAAACACTTGATTCATTTAAGTCTTGAAGACTATAACGGCATAGTTTCTTCACAGTATTACAATAAATGTTTTCAGTAACTAAAATACATAAAAGTATTATTAGGTATTATATATTAAATCTCTTATTTCTAAAACTAAGTGGACTATCGTTACTAAATGGTAGAATCCCAAACTGAAAACTGGTCATATTCTTTCAGCAAAATGAAAGCTGCATTCACATGTATCAAAAGACAAAAATTAGGGCTACCCTGGTGGCGCAGTGGTTGAGAGTCCGCCTGCCGATGCAGGGGACACGGGTTCGTGTCCCGCTCCGGGAAGATCCCACATGCCGCGGAGCGGCTAGGCCCGTGAGCCACGGCCGCTGAGCCTGCGCGTCGGGAGCCTGCACTCCACAACGGGAGAGGCCACAACAGTGAGAGGCCCGCGTACTGCAAAAAAAAAAAAAAAAAAAGACAAAAGATAACTGCCATCTGTATCAATATATTAATGTGCTTCAATCACATATGTTTTCATGAAAGTTTAAACATAAAATCACCTTTAAGATCTAGGCCATGTGATCTACTCCCTGCCATGTCAGATTACACCCCGTGAAGTTTACCTAACTTGTCTTAAGTGTCATAGAATTCTTTATACCTTGACAGATGACTAAAAGGAAAACACACACACACACACATACACACACACACACACACACACAGTACGATGAAGAGCCTATACATTTGTCAATCTTGACTTATTTGCTTTTCTTGAGTCAATTGGAGGGTTACAGCCACATTCTTAAAATCATTAACTACAATCTTCCCAAACAGGTAATTGACGAACTGATGCATTCTAAAACTTCTCAGTAACAAAGTGATATTCCAGTTTACAGCAACAGTTTAATTCTATTTAGATACTAAAACTGAATACACTGAATACTGCAAACTTTATTCCCAACCACTCAGCAAAGTACTACATACCTTTTCAGATATAGGAAAACAAAGAAAAAAATAAAAAGCATAAGATTTTTCCTATTTTCATTCCCAAAGATACATCCCAATCTTGATTATCAATCAGCGATTTAAATGTCAACTATAATCCCAGTATTTTATTAGCTGCTATGCAGTATACTAGAGCAATATGAGAGAGAGGACCTCAAACCCTCTGTTTCCTCAAATTGAAAGGCAGGCTTCCTGACCCCTCCAGACCACTACTGGACACAGGGAACACACACTAATGTTTCAGCACCCCAATCAAGAGTCACCTGCTTTGTGATTACTTCCATGACACACTCCCACTAACACCACTGAGTCTGCTGCTCCTACAGGACGTTACATGTATTTCCTATTTTAACACATACCACAGTGCATTATAATTATGACTGCAGATAGATGTTCTAACAATTTAAAGAGAATGATGACTTTTTTGCTCTTTACATTTTGCTATTTCCCTTCCCATAATATTTCTTGAAGAGAAACCATAAAAATATAGACAAACACAAAAAACAGAAAATATACAAAATGTGTGGTTTGTGGCTTAACACAGTTAAGTAAAATTAGTTCTGACAGTACCCAGCATGACAAAATTTCATGATACAAATGAAAATGGACCAAGGTTTGAGCAGCTACAGGAGACAATCCAGGCATGAACAACACCAAGAAAAGGTAGACCGGAAGTAACATGATGTGTAGGAAATCGTGAAACCACTCTGATGGGAAGAGACTTAAACAAGACTGAAACTCACTTTCTAAACCTCCATCTCCAGTGGGACAATTCTCAAGACACAGGTGCACCAAAGTGGCCAAATATTCCATCCATTTAATGGGGAGGAACAGTTTAAAATTTTACTGGTTTAGTTTGCCCCAAAAGCAACTATCAAATGTTGGCAGGACACAATGAAGGCTTAACTTTGTTAACATAGTTAAGTCTCTCTCTCTCACAACTAGCCTACTTAGCTCCAGGTTCCTTACCGCACCCAACACACTTACACAGCGTTTAAGAGCTTTACACAACTGGAAGGTCACATCTTTACTTCTTATCGCAGGAACACAACTTTTGTAAACTTTATTTCTGTCAGAAGCTAAAGCAAAATTAAATAAGTGATTTAAACCATACATTTTATCTTCATTAAAAAGCATTAAAAAAAAAAAAAAAAAGCATCTGTTCTGTGCTAAGGATTAGAAATGACTCCTGCCCTTAAAGCCTTCATTAAGGAGGGACATGTGTAAACTCAAAATTTCAATCACATGAGATAAAGAAACATAACCTTTATGCACAGAGGTTCCTTCGGAGGCAGAATGTTATATCGAAGTGATGGCTTCATGATAACCCTGAAGCAGAATCTAGAAAGATGAGGATATGCAGAGTTGGAGGAGGAGATGCATTAACTGCAGATGCAGCACCTGTGCAAAGACATTCAAGGCTGACACCTGCTGGGCACAGTAAATACTGCAGATGGCGATGACTAAAGGCCAGGGGTCCAAGTGTGAGAAGAGACAGAAACAAAAAGAGAGATGTTGGCCGAAGCAAGCCTGGGAGAGAGCATGGCTCGTATCCCACAGGTGATGAGGCCTGGGGCTAACCACTGGCTGAGTAAGGGTGCCTCCCCTGATTAGAAAAAGGCACTCCGCTGCTGAAGGACCAATTAGATAAAGGGAGTGATCACAAAAAGTTCCCCTTCCTCAGGGCCAAAGTGCCCCATGAGGCTTGGCCGAGCACACTGCAGACTACACGCCTCTGTGCAGAGCACACGCTGGGCGGCTAGTATGCACTAACTCTGTGTGGGCAAGCCATTAGCACCATTATTTTAGGCATATCTTTTTATGTTAGAAGATCATTCGAACCGAGTAGGCAGAGGAACTTAGAGGAACTGAGCCCAGCGGACACGAAATCACCCAGGAACTTCTGCCATAGTCCAGGCAAAATGTAATATGGATGAAGAAGCAAATTAGGAGGAGGCCAAAATCTACAAGCTGGACCCACTGGAGTGAAGACATAAAGAAAGTTCAGTGAAGGGACTCTGAAGAGAATGGGCTCTGCAATCAATTTTTCTTAAATTCAATGTAAAATATTAGGCAAAATTTAAGTAGCCTTTAAGGTCCCTTCTAGCTATAAGTTCTTCTGATTTCTAACTTATTACTCTGGTTAAGTAAAGTCCCTTCAGAGGTACAGAACAGTTCCTACACCTGAATGGGATGCAAAGAATAATCTGACTTTGCTTCACCAGGGGATGAGTTGAACTGTCCTTGCAGGAGAGATAACAGATGGTGTGAACCCCAGATCCTAGAAAAGGGCCAGGCACACGATAAGTATTAGGCTTTTTGAAAACAAATGAACAATCATTTCCTCTCCTAGATCTTCACACCCTTCCTCTGCCGGCTACTTTCTATCAGCTTACAAACACCCTCAAATATACCCACTTAAAAACTCTCAGACCTATGATTCTCTGTATTGTCTTGTGGGTAACCTAAGTCTCTCCCAAGCCTTCAAACACCTGTCCTCCCAAAAAGCCCAGATCTGTACCTTAGGCCCAGACCCACCTACCAGACCTCACTAAAGCACTAAAGATGAAGCAAGATCCTCTCCCCACCACCAATCCCTTCCTACTGTGCTCTGTATCTCACAAAAAGATGCAGCTCTAAAACTGTCACCCATGCCTGCTGCCCTCCCTTTTCTAACTGGTCACCAGGCCCCACCCATTCTGTCTCAGATCTGCAAAATCCAGTCCAACCTTTTATAACTTAAGTGGGACCCTTCGATTACAATCCACCCTGCACCCAATCAACTGCCTTCCACATGGAGGTCCGAGAGAGCCTCTAAACCAGAAGTCCGTTTCACTGTTCTCTGGTGTTTCCCACAGCCTTCAGGATAAAGATCTAAACTTCTGACAAGACAAAAAAGGCCCCGTTCTGTTGAGCCCCACTAGGTTTCCAGTATCAACTCTCATTTCTTTCCCAAACCCGGAGTTCCAGTCCTGTACCTTAGTTTTGCCATATTTTCTTATATTTCTCAAACTTTGACACACACTTCTCCGTCCTGCTACCCCAGGAGCTTCTACATATCCTTAGAAAGGATGGCACCTCCTCCAAGAAGCCTACCCTGAACTTTCCCTTCCAAGATTCTGTGCTCTGCAGAAGGGAAAGGTGGAGGGGGGAGATAAATTAGGAATTTGGGATGAACACATACACATGACTCTATATATAATAGGTAGTCAACAAGGACCTACTGCACAGCACAGGGAACTCCACTCCATATCCTGTAACAACCTGTACGGTAAAAGAAGCACAAAAAGAATGGATATATGTAAAACTGAATCACTCTGCTGTACACCTGAAACTAACACAATATTGTAAATCAACTATCCTCCAATATAAAATAAAAATTAAATTAAAAGAAAAAGATTCTGTGCTCTATAGCACCAGAACTCACTTCTTCCAGAGCACTGACTGCTGTGCTTGTGTTTACTTGCTGCCCAGTAGAAGGGGAGCTTACCTAGGGCAGAAGCATCGTCTCCAGCAGCCCTTGGTTCTGACAACTCATTCAAGTGCCAGGATACTTTACACACATAACCTGCTTAATTAATTCTAAGAACCCACAGAAAGAGTGGTTTTTAATGTCATTTTACAAGTGTGGGGACTGCAGTTCAAAAGTAACCTGCCCAGGCCACAGACAGCATAAGCCCTGGAATTCAAACCCTAAGCTGCCTTCACACCGGTGCTCTTTCCACTACATGATACGACTATTGAAAAAAGTTTTTTGTTTTTTTTTTCCCTGAGCCCTGTATTAATGGAAAGGAAAGGAAGCGGTGATATATCCATTTCCTAATCGCTTTGGTCTGTACCAGGCAAAGTCATTCAACAGACCAGGTAACATCTGTGCAACACTGAACGATGCTCCAAACTGTGCTAAGTGTTCTACATTGTAGAGCCTACTAGCATGAACACAGTGCATCCTTGTAACCACCACAGAAACTGGGTCCTGTTAAGCCCATGCTACAGATGAGAACACTGAGACCTAGAAGCCTTAAGGCACTCGGCCGGGGTCACCGAGCTGGCAGGAGTCCTAGGCCGCACGCCCCGTCTAGTGCACGCATACCCGGGCACTGGGCACCGGGTCTAGTGCCCACCCTCCACCTTGTACCATCTAAAACCCCGCTTCGCAGCGTCCACACGAGGGCCCCTGGAAGCGGGAAGTACAAACCTGTCTCGCCAAGCCGTGGCTGGAAGAAGCTCTAGATACAGATCAGGAGCAGAGGGTGCTCAGGAGCGGCACCCAGTCCACCTCGCAGAGGCGGGCGGCGTTAACTCCAGCAGACCCTCCCGCAGGGAAGCGTGCACGGCGGGCAGAGGCACCGAGTCCTGCAGCGCGCACAGGTCCTCACAGCGCTAGAAGAAGTCGGCCGCGCTGTCCCGGCGCAGCTTCACCTAGTGATCGTGGCCCAAGCGCGGCCTCGGGGAAGCGGGCTGCGGACACGATGTCCACACCCGCCTGGGGGCCCCGGCTCGCCTCCCGGCCCCTAGGGCGCCCACCACCCGGCGGCTGCGGCGCCACAGCGTGCGCAGGATCGGCGTCGCAGCCAGAAGACACAGGGTCGGCACCTCCATGGCGCGCTCCCGTGTCCCCGCACCGCAGGCTCTTGGCGCGGGGATGCGGTTTAAGCCTCTGGGCTGGCCCGTGGGGGCGGTGTCGAGGACGTCTGCCCGCACGCCGTGCGTCCGCACGCAGCCCAGCCTCCCACGGGTACCCGGCCTGAGGAGCAGGGAGGGGGAGCTTTGAGACTATGGAAGCGCGAAAGGTAGGAGGTGTGGAGAATTTGGGGTTTCCAAAAAGCGTTTGCTGACTCATCCAAACAAAAGTGAGACCTGGTTGCATCAACGCATTTTAAAAGTAGTTAAACTCCCGATAAATGTCTGGGCTCGCCCCGTCCAGGAGAGAGCGTGCACTCTGTGAGGGACACATGAAAGGCTGAGGGAATGTCTGCCTGTGGTCCGTTACCTGGTGCACGGCTGTGTGAATTTCTGCGGAGAGCTCTCAATTTCTGTAGTTTCTGCTGACTTGACAGGGTGGTTGGCAAATGCATTCAGGACATGATCGTGGTTACTAATAATCACTTTGTTTTGTACTGACAACTCCACAGAGAATTTACTACTGAATATCCACTTTACAGAAGAGAAACTGAGGCGTAGGAAGCGAAGTGACTGAGTAATAGGAAGGACTCAGACAATTGGTGTTAGTAAATTTACCTTGCAAGGAGGCCGTTAACCTGCGGTGGCTCTAGTGATGCGGCCGCCTACGTAAACCAACCAAAATCTAAGCCTGTCAGCGCCTCAGGGTGATGAACACCACTGAGGACAACCAGTCGCAAACCAACAACTAGGCTTTAAACCTATAACAAGTCAGTCATTTCCTTGCTTTGCTTCTGCCCTTTTAAAATAAAAATCTCTGCAGCCCCTGTGGCTGGAGTGCTCCTCACCACTTCCGCTTTGGTGGTGCCTGAATTGAATCTATTTTTGCTCACATAAAGTCTTAAAATTTTAAATATGCCTCAGTTTGTCTTTTAATATTGGCCGTAGTAGTTGGATTTGTGTCCAGTTTCTAGAACAGTGGTCGTCCTCTGGTCAGGCCTTAGGCGTTGCGCGTACAACGTTCCTCTTCTACCACCACCTTCTGGATGCCTCCACCCGCTACCAGCTCCCGTGCATCAGATCCCCTAGATGTGGTCAGCAATGGCTTTTACATGCAGCGTGCTCACATGATAACATCGCAGACCCTCCTCCGTCCTCCAGCCAGTGTGTGAAGTGAACCATTCCCATTCCTGTTGAAGAGCCTGGTGTGACCACTTTCCCAAACACAGCCACTCCCCAGCTGACCCTGGGTAACCACTCTTCTGAACTTGGTCTCCATCACTGCCATGGATGTCTTTCCATTTAGGCAATATTTTTAAGTATTCTTAAACAGCATATAGTATTGTACTACGTTTTCTCTTGTTACTTGCTTTATTTAGTGTTATCTTTGCTCGGTTCATCCATGCTGACACGTAAAGATCTGTGTAGTTCATGTACTTTCCTCACTATGTAGGATTCCCATGTCGGGAAATACAATAATTTATATATGTATTTTCCTGTTGATGGACATTTAAATTGTTTCCAATTTTCAGTATGATTTCTGTTTGAAAAAAATTCGACATACTTTTTAAAGGTTACTTTACATTTACAGTTATTGCAAAATTTTGGCTATATTCCCTGTGTTCTACAATACATCCTTGAGCCTATCGTAAACCCAGTAGTTTATATTTCTCACTTCCCCAACCCTGTATTGCTCCCTCCTCCCCCTCCACACTGGCAACCATGAGTTTGTTCTCTATATCTGTGAGTCTCCTTCTTTTTTATTATATTCAGTAGTTTTTTGTATTTTTTAGATTCCATATATTGGTGATATCCTACAGTATTTGTTTTTTTGTTTGTTTATTTGTTTTTTGTTTTGCGATATGCGGGCCTCTCACTGTTGTGGCCTCTCCCGTTGCGGAGCACAGGCTCCAGATGTGTAGGCTCAGCGGCCATGGCTCACGGGCCCAGCCGCTTCACGGCATGTGAGATCTTCCCGGACCAGGGCACGAATCCATGTCCCCTGCATCGGCAGGCAGACTCTCAACCACTGCACCACCAGGGAAGCCCCCAGTATTTGTTTTTGTTTGACTTATTTCACTTAGCATAATGCCCTCCAAGTTCATCTATTTTGATGCAAATGGCAAAATTTCATTCTTTTTTATGGCTGCATAGTATGCCATTGGTTATATGTACCATATCTTCTTTATCCATTCATCTGTTGATGACACTTAGGTTGCTTCCATATCTTGGCAATTGTAAATACTGCTGCTGCGAACATTGCAGTGCATGTATCTTTTCAAATTAGTGTTTTTGTTTTTTTCGGATATATACCCAGGAGTGGAATTGTGGGGTCATATGGCAGTTCTATTTTTAGTTTTTTGAGAACCCTCTACATTGTTTTCCACAGTGGCTGCACCAATTTACATTCCTACCAACTGTACCAGGGTTCCCTTTTCTCTACATCCTTGCCCACATTTGTTGTTTGTGCTCTTCTTGATGATAGCCATTCCGACAGGAGTGAGGTGATACTTCAGTGTAGTTTTGATTTGCATTTCCTTGATGATTAGCAGTGTCGAGCATCTTTTCATGTGCCTGTTGGCCATCTGCATTTCCTCTTTGGAAAAATGTCGATTCAGTTCTTCTGCCCATGTTTTAATCAGGTTGTTAGTTTTTTTGATGTTGAGTTTTTTGAGCTGTTTCTATGTGTTGGCTATTAATCCCTTATTGGTCCTATCCATTGCAAATATTTTCTCCCATTCAGTAGGTTGTCTTTTCATTTTGTTGATCCTTTCCTTTGCTTGCAAAAGCTTTTAAGTTTCATTAGGTCCCATTTGTTTATTTTTGTTTTTATTTCCTTTAATTGAGGAGGTG
This sequence comes from Platanista minor, assembly GCA_004363435.1. Classification (NCBI taxonomy): domain Eukaryota; kingdom Metazoa; phylum Chordata; class Mammalia; order Artiodactyla; family Platanistidae; genus Platanista; species Platanista minor. Next base: position 1,777 of record RJWK010044947.1, on the reverse strand, counting down.
GATCCAAAAAAATGTTGCTGTGGTTTATGTCAAAGAGAGTTCTGCCTATGTTATCTACTATGAGTTTTATAGTATGAAGTCTTACATATAGCTCTTTAATCCATTTGGAGTTTATTTTTGTATATGGTGTTAGAGAATGTCCTAATTTCATTCTTTTACATGTAGCTGTCCAGTTTTTCCGGCACCACTTATTGAAGGGACTGTCTTTTCTTCATTGCATAATCTTGGCCTCTTTGTCATATATTGGTATAAGTGCGTGGGTTTACTTCTGGGCTTTCTATCCTGTATCCATTGACCTCTTTCTGTGCCAGGACCATACTGTTTTGATACCTGTAGCGTTGTAGTATAGTCAGGAGTCAGACAGCATGGTTCCTCCAGCTCTGTTCTTCTTTCTCAAGATAGCTTTAACTATTTGGCGTCTTTGGTTCTTCCATACAAATTCAAAAAATTTTTTGTTCTAGTTCTGTGAAAAGTGCCATTGGTATTTTGATAAGGATTGCATTGAATCTGTAGATTGCCTTGGGTAGTACGGTCATGTTAACAGTATTGAATCTTCCAATCCAAGAGCATGGAATATCTTTCCATCTGTTTGTGTTACCTTCAATTTCTTCTTTGAGTGTCTTATAGTTTTTGGAGTTCAGGTCTTTTGCCTCCTTAGGTAGGTTTTTTCCTAGGTATTTTATTCTTGTTGATGCAATGGTAAGTGGGATTGTTTGCTTAATTTCTCTTTCTGAGAGTTCATTGTTAGTGTATAGAAGTTCCACAGAGTTCTGAGTGTTAATTTTGTATCCTGCAACTTTACCAAATTCATTGTTGCGCTCTAGTAGTTTTCTGGAGACTCTTTGGGATTTTCTTTGTGTAGTGTCATGGCATCTGCAAATAAGGACAGTTGTACTTCTTCCTTTCCAATTTGAATTCCTTTTATTTCTCCTTCTTCTCTGACTGCTGCAGCTGGGACTTCCAAAACTATGCTGAATGTAAGTGGTGAGAGTGGGAATCCTTGTCAGTATGATTTCTGTGTCGCTACATCCATTTTTTTTAGTCTCCAGCATCACTTAATCTAGTTGTCTCCTGTCTAATTAAAGCTCCCTCTTCTGCGTTTTCCATCAAGCCACTTGATTTTTTTATCCCTGTCTACTTCCTTCTTCTCAGTCTCACTCTTGGGTGTCTCTTGCTTACCCAGTTTCAGTGTACGTGTTCTTTAGGTTCCCATCCTCAGCGTCCATCCCTGTGGACATTTCACAGTTTCTCTGGGTGACCTTATTTCCTGTTCAGGCTTAACTTCCACCTCCAGGGTGATGTCTTGTAACAAAGATAACTCTCTTCATACATCAAACTGCCTCCTGGAAAGCTGCATATTTCTCATTGTCCTCAGCATCAGATCTGTGTTCCTTAGCTTGGCATATAAACTCCTTCACGATTGGACTACCTCTTTTGTCTTCCTTCTGGCTACATTCCTTCCTGAATGTCTTCTCTAGGTATGGGGACCAGCTTGTAGTTTCTGATGGTTTTTTTTGTTTGTTTGTTTGTTTTTTGCGGTACGCGGGCCTCTCCCTGTCGTGGCCTCTCCCGTTGCGGAGCACAGGCTCCGGATGCGCAGGCACAGCGGCCATGGCTCACGGGCCCAGCCGCTCCGCGGCATGTGGGATCTTCCCGGACCGGGGCACGAACCCGTGTCCCCTGCATCGGCAGGCGAACTCTCAACCACTGCGTCACCAGGGAAGCCCAAAATCAGAATGATACAGACTTTTTTTGTGTGTGTGTGTGGTATGCAGGC
>RJWK010044946.1:0-18163 GCA_004363435.1 Platanista minor | reverse complement strand
ACCCAGCAATCCCACTACTGGGCATATACCCTGAGAAAACCATAATTCAAAAAGAGTCATGTACCAAAATGTTCATTGCAGCTCTATTGACAATAGCCAGGAGATGGAAACAACCTAAGTGTCCATAATCGGATGAATGGATAAAGAAGATGTGGCACATATATACAATGGAATATTACTCAGCCATAAAAAGAAACGAAATGGAGTTATTTGTAGCGAGGTGGATGGACCTAGAGACTGTCATACAGAGTGAACTAAGTCAGAAAGAGAAAAATAAATACCATATGCTAACACATGTATATGGAATCTAAGGAAGAAAGAAATGTCGTGAAGAACCTAGGGGCAAGACAGAAATAAAGATACAGACCTACTAGAGAATGGACTTGAGGATATGGGGAGGTGGAGGGGTAAGCTGTGATAAAGTGAGAGGGTGGCATGGACATATATACACTTCCAAACATGAAGTGGATAGCTAGTGGGAAGCAGCTGCATAGCACAGGTAGATCAGCTCGGTGTTTTGTGACCACCTGGATGGGTGGGATAGGGAGGGTGGGAGGGAGGGAGATGCAAGAGGGAGGAGATATGGGAACATATGTATATGTATAATTGATTCACTTTGTTGTAAAGCAGAAACTAACACCATTGTAAAACAGTTATACTCCAATAAAGATGCTAAAAAAAAAAATCACAGCAAGATCCTTTTTGACCCCCCTTCTAGAGAAATGGAAATAAAAACAAAGATAACATATGGGACCTAATGAAACTTCAAAGCTTTTGCACAGCAAAGGAAACCATAAACAAGATGAAAAGAGAACACTAAGAATGGGAGAAAATATTTGCAAACGAAGCAACTGACAAAGGATTAATCTCCAATATTTATAAGCAGCTCATGCAGCTCAATATCAAAGAAACAAACAACCCAATCCAAAAATGGGCAGAAGACCTAAATAGACATTTTTCCAAAGATATACAGATTGCCAATAAATACATGAAAGGATGCTCAACATCACTAATCATTAGAGAAGTGCAAATCAAACTACAATGCGGTATCACCTCACTCCGGTCAGAATGGCCATCATCAAAGAATCTACAAACAATAAGTGCTGGAGAGGGTGTGGAGAAAAGGCAACCCTCTTGCACTGTTGGTGGGAATGTAAACTGATACAGCCACTATGGAGAACAGCATGGAGGTTCCTAAGAAAACTAAAAATAGAACTAGCATAGGACCCAGCAATCCCACTCCTGGGCATATACCGTGAGAAAACCATAATTCAAAAAGAGTCATGTAACACAATGTTCAGTGCAGCTCTATTTACAACAGCCAGGACATGGAAGCAACCTAAGTGTCCAATGACAGATGAATGCATAAAGAAGATGTGGCACATATATACAATGGAATATTACTCAGCCATAAAAAGAAACAAAATTGAGTTATTTGTAGTGAGGTGGATGGACCTAGAGACTGTCATACAGAGTGAACTAAGTCAGAAAGAGAAAAACAAATACCATTTGCTAACACATGTATATGGAATCTAAAAAAAAAAGGTTCTGAAGAACCTAGGTGCAGGACAGGAATAAAGACGCAGATGTAGAGAATGGACTTGAGGACACGGAGAGGGGAAAGGTAAGCTGGGACAAAGTGATAGAGTGGCATGGACATATATACACCACAAAATGTAAAATAGCTAGCTAGGGGAAAGCAGATGCATAGCACAGGGAGATCAGCTCAGTGCTTTGTGTCCACCTACAGGGTTGGGAGAGGGAGGGTGGGAGGGTGACGCAAGAAGCAGGAGATATAGGAATATGTCTATATGTATAGCTGATTCACTTTGTTATAAAGCAGAAACTAACACAATCTTGTAAAGCAATTATACTCCAATGAAGTTTTTAAAAATAAATGAAAATAAAAAATAAAAGTTCTCTTTGTATATCAAAAAAAAAAAAAAGAATACATGCACCCCAATATTCATTGCAGCACTGTTTACCATAGCCAAGACATGGAAGCAACCTAAATGTCCATTGACAAATGAATGGATAAAGAAGATGTGGTACATATATACAATGGAATATTATTCAGCCATTAAAAAGAATGAAATAATGCAATTTGTGGCAACATGGATGGACTTGGAGATTATCATACTAAGTGAAGCAAGTCAGACAGAGAAAGATAAATATCATATAGTATTTCTTATATGCAGAATCTATTTTAAAATGATACAAATGAACTTATTTACAAACAGAAACAGACTCACAGACTTAGAGAACAAATTTATGGTTACCAGGGAGGAAGGGTGGGTAGGGGAGATAGATTGGGAGTTTTTTTGTTTTTTTTTTTTTTTGCAGTACGTGGGCCTCTCACTGTTGTGGCCTCTCCCATTGCAGAGCACAGGCTCCGGACGCACAGGCTCAGCGGCCATGGCTCACGGGCCCAGCCGCTCTGCGGCATGTGGGATCTTCCCAGACCGGGTCACGAACCTGTGTCCCCTGCATCAGCAGGCAGACTCCCAACCACTGTGCCACCAGGGAAGCCCAGATTGGGAGTTTTGATTGACATGTACACACTGCTATATTTAAAATATATAACCAACAAGGACCTACTATATAGCACAGGGAACTCTGCTCAATATTCTGTAATAACCTAAATGGGAAAAGAATTTAAAAAGAATACATACATGTTTATGTATAACTGAATCACTTTGCTGTACACTTGAAACTAACACAGCATTGTTAATCAACTATGCTCCACAATAAAATTTTTAAAAAAGACCTTACTAACCAATAAATGTCTAATCTGAATAGCTAAAAAAAGGGAATAAAAAGACAACTCAATTTAAAGATGGGCAAAGGATTTGAATAGACATTTATCCAAGGAAGATATTCAAATGGCCCATAAGCATTTGAAAAATGAACAATATTATTAGTCATTAGGGAAATGCAAATCAAAAGCACAATGAGATACTACATCAAACCATTAGAATGACTATAATCAAAATGACAGAAGATGACAAGTGCTGCCTAGATTGTGAAGAAACTGGAACCCTCAAACATTGCTCATGCGAATGTAAAGTGGTACCATGCTTTGGAAACGGTTTGATAGTTCCTCAGAAAGTTAAACATAGGGCTTCCCTGGTGGCGCAGTGGTTGAGAGTCCGCCTGCCGATGCAGGGGACGCGGGTTCGTGCCCCGGTCCTGGAAGATCCCGCATGCCGCGGACCAGCGTGGGCTGTGGCCGCTGAGCCTGCGCGTCCGGAACCCGTGCTCCAAAACGGGAGAGGCCACAACAGTGAGAGGCCCACATACCGCAAAATAAATAAATAAATAAATAAATAAGTTAAACATAGAGATATTATATGAGTTGGCAATTCCACTCCTACCGAATCCACTTCTAGTTATAACCTATGAGAAATGGAAACAAATCCACATAAGTTTATAATACCCAAAAAGTGAAAAACCCAAATGGGCATCAACCAATGAATGTATAAACACAATGTATTGTGCCCATACAGCTTTATATTTTTTGACCATAAAACAGTAAGAAATACTGATACATGCTATAACATGGATGAACCTTGAAAACATTATACTAAGGGAAAGAAGTCACACCAAAGACCATATATTATATGAGTCCACTTGTATGAAATGTCTAAATTAGGCAAATCCATAGAGAAAGTAGATTAGTGGTTTCCAGGGCCTGGTGGAAGGGGAAATGGAGAGTGAATGCTAATGGGTATTGGGTTTCTTTTTGGAGTGATGTAAATGTTCTGGAATTAGTGATGATAGCTGCAAAACTGTGACTATACTAAAAGCCTGTGAGTTGTACACTTTAAAATGGTAAATTTTATGGTATGTGAGGTAGGTATAGAAATCTCCACATTTAAGGTAAAGAAACTATGGTTCAAAAAGGCTGAGAACTTTAAGACTGATTAAACCCGTAGGTCTCAAAATGTGGTTTGCAAATCACCAGCATCAACATCACCTGGAAATTTGTTAGAGACACACATTCTTAGGTTACACCCCAGATCAAAGGAGCAGACCTCTGAAGGTTGGGCTCAGGATTTTGTTTTAACAAGCCCTGCAGGTGATTCTGATAAACACTCAGGTTTGAAAGCCACTGGGTTAGTTACAACTTTAAAGCCTCATTGCTCTTCCACTCACTAGATTTGTAGTCTTTGGCAAGTTTCTTGACCTTTCTGTGCCTCAAATTATTCATCTGGAGAAATTATTCCTTACAAGGTTATTAATGAGGATTAAATATTTAAATACAAGTAATGTGCTTGGAAGACAGCTTTCCACTTAATGAGTTGAGTATTCAATAAGAATCAGCTATTATTCTATCAATCAAATGCAGATCTCCTCATTTGGTGGAATTAAGCCACATATATGTTTAAATTTTCTAGCAGCCACATAAAAAAGTAAAAAGAAACAAAATAAACTAATAATATAATTTATTTAATGCAGTGTATTAAAAATATTAGCATTTCAACATGCAATCAATATAAAAATTTTAAGATAGTTTACATTCTCTTTTCCAAACTGAGTCATCAGAATCCAGTGTATTTTATGCTTAGAGCACAGCTCAATTCGGACTAGTCACATTTCAATTGCTCAGTAGTCACCTGTGGCTGGCAGCTATCATATTAAAGAACACAGCTCTTACTCAAATGCTGTGTTCTTTCCCCTCTCTAAAGTTCCTGTGCCTTCAGCACGTAGTAGTCTCTGCCTAAGGATTTTCAAAGAGTCGAGGGCCAAAGGAAGACAAGTCAAGAAGTATCCTTTCCTGACCATGTCCCATCTTAACAGGTGATGCTGGTCTGCAGATAAGCCTCCAACCCACGTTCTCAACTACATACTGTTATACAAGAATGATCTGGTAAACTGCCTGAGGAGAATTTTAATGGAGTAACAGATCACAGGCTTTCCTGTATTGTTTGCTCTGGTATCCACAGGGTCTAGAAAACTTGCCTGGCACAGAGCAGGCACTCAACACATTTTTTTCCAATTAATGAATGAACATTAACAGTGCTTTTCTAACTTAACCTCTAATTTTATTACCATTTTTCCTATCTGAAAACATCTAATAATTCCTTTAATATTGCCTTTATTTCTTATAAGCAGATCCATTTTTGTCTTCCAAATTGATTTTTAAGCTCCTCCTTATCTTTAAACATTTATCAAGCCCCTAGTAAAGATCAAGTTTCACAGAGCATGAGCCCATAATAGAATTGCTGATATTAGGGGTTTATTTTCTGTGACAGAATACGTATTTCATATATGTACAAACATCATATAAAAGTCACAGATAAAATTTTGTTTGGACTTTTCTATTGCTGGTCTAAGAATAAATGGAAGCAAATATCTAGAGTTCCAATATTGATGAGCATTCCTCATTCTTACTAAAAGCTCTAGGACATATTTATACATTAAGGGCCCACAATGCTGCATAATGCTGACATGATTAAAACTTATAGACTGAAGGAGCATGCAGAAACAGCGCTGATGTGTGGGTGGAGTGGTTTCCCAGGGAGGCTGACACCTGGTATGAATTAGTTTCTTCACTGAGTTCCTAGGATTCTTGAAGCAAGATAGCATGTGTAGTTTACTCAGAGTAAGAGATGAGGTCCTAATAACAACCTCCAAGGCCTCCCAGACCTCACTGCAGTAGTCTTCCTTAAGCTCACTCCCCTCCAGCCACACTGGCCTCCTTCCTGCTACTCAGACACACAAAGTTTGCTCCAACCTTCCAGCTGTGCTTTAGGTTCTCTTGGACTAGAACACTCCTCCCCCAATATCCACTTGGCTATATCCTTTTACTTCCTTGAAGTCTTGCTGCGACATGTTTCCTCCCTGAGTTCTACCCGGATTGAACATTAAATACAGTAAGCTTCCTGGATTCCACCCCTGCCCCTCATTTTCCTTACCCTGCTTTTTATCCTCCTGAGCACCTACCACCCTGTAATTTATATCATCCTACGTTGTTTATCGTTCCTCACTCTAGAATGTAAAAGCCACAAGAGCAGAGATCTTGTCTGTTCTGTTCACTGATGAACCCTATCCTAGAGCACTGGCTGGCCTATAGTAGGCACTCATATCCTTGTACGATGAATAAATGAATTAGTTCACTCATAGACCAGGCACTTTTATAGATTTCTTTCCCTTTTCAATTTTTTAAAAATAAATTTATTTATTTATTTTTGGCTGTGTTGGGTCCTTGCTGCTGCGCATGGGCTTTCTCTAGTTGTGGGGAGCAGGGGCTACTCTCGGTTGCATTACGCAGGATTCTCATTGCAGTGGCTTCTCTTGTTGTGGAGCAGGGGCTCTAGGCATGCGGGCTTCAGTAGTTGTGGCACGCGGGCTTCAGTAGTTGTGGCTCATGGGCTCTAGAGCGCAGGCTCAGTAGTTGTGGTGCACGGGCTTTGTTACTCCGTGGCATGTGGGATCTTCCCAGCTCAGGGCTCGAACCCAGGTCCCCTGCACTGGCCGGCGGAGTCTTAATCACTGCGCCACCAGGGAAGCCCTCCCTTTTCAATTTTTGAGCCTGATCTAGTATTAAGATCAGCTGGGAGGTTTTGCAAGTCTGTCTGAGAAGTTGAACTCTCCCAACCTGTTGGTTGGTCTTACTCACTGAAGGGTCCTGTCTCTGGAACTTACTCCGCTGGGCAAGTTGCCAAAGCCTGAATTTGTCCACCTTGGGGTATGATGCAAGATTTAGACGCTTTTTTTTTTTTTTTTGTCTCTTTGGAAGGGTGTGTTTCAATTTTGGCTGACTTCACTGTTTTGTCTGGGGCTTTATTCTTGTGTTGTTTTATTTTTTCCTGGGTTAATCAAGCAATTTAGCAACTATTCTTCCCAGAGCTATGGAATAGTAGAAATTAGAGCTGGAAAAGACCTCACAGTTGATCCAGTCCATCCCCCTTGCCACTGAAGTCTTGCTCTACACAATACAATGTCCACAGCTTTGTTCAATGAGGTTTACTTTTTGTTTTTTTTGGTTTTTTTGGTTTTGCAGTACGCAGGCCCCTCACTGCTGAGGCCTCTCTGGTTAGGGAGCACAGGCTCCAGACGCGTAGGCTCAGTGGCCATGGCTCACGGGCCCAGCAGCTCTGCGGCACGCGGGATCCTCCCAGACAGAATCGCACAGGTTAAATTGTTTTCAATACTATGAAGTTCAAATGGCATTCTTTTTGTTTGTTTGTTTACAGTAATTTATGCTAGATCAATGCATCTCAAACTAATTGTAGTAAAGGGAAAAATTTTTTTGTGTGTTTTGTTGTTTTGTTTTTTCAGTACGCGGGCCTCTCACTGTTGTGGCCTCTCCCTTTGCGGAGCACAGGCTCCGGACGTGCAGACTCAGAGGCCATGGCTCACGGGCCCAGCCGCTCCGCCGCATGTGGGATCTTCCTGGACCAGGGCATGAACCCGTGTCCTCTGCATCGGCAGGTGGACTCTCAACCACTGCGCCACCAGGGAAGCCCCGGGAAAATTTTTTAAATCACCAAATGCCATGGACTGAGTTTTGTAAAATACAAAATCACGGGATTGGGTTAATTAGTAATGTCAACTGCTCTAAAATTTTCAAATTTACACTCATTTTCTGTATTTATCTTGTCTCAGATGGGCACTGGTCCATGGACCTCATTTTTTTTTTTTTTTTTTGCGGTACGCGGGCCTCTCACTGTTGTGGCCTCTCCCGTTGCGGAGCACAGGCTCCAGCCGTGCAGGCTCAGCGGCCATGGCTCATGGGCCCAGCCGCTCTGCGGCATGTGGGATCTTCCCAGACCGGGGCATGAACCCATGTCCCCTGCATCGGCAGGCGGACTCTCAACCACTGCGCCACCAGGGAAGCCCCATGGACCTCATTTTGAGTAGCCTTGATGGACAATCATATTCCTTACCTTCAGATTCAGATACTTTTCAAGATAAATATTTCTCTTCTGATGACTAACATAAAACTTGCTTTTACTTTTCAGCTTGTTTTCTGCTCCCCTTCAAAGTCAACTTTTAAAAAATATTGATAGAAGAGCCAATCAATTAATCACTTCCCCAAACATCTAGTTATATGTTTCCCATTTTTGTCTTCAAGTAATCCTTAATGAAAAATTAAAAATATCTTTAAGAAAGAAAACAACAACTTCTTGGAGTTTATACCAGTTCAGTGAGTTATATAATGGTTTCTTGGTCACACATGCTGGTAGCTTTACTTCTGGAACTCTCACTAGTCTCTAGCAATCTTGACCAAGGCCACACTGATAGCGGGCAGAAATCCACCAATCCAGGAAAGATTAAAAAACACTCTCACTTATTTCACCCTGTCTGGCACTCTGCCATCAACTTGTACTTTTTGGATTCAAGACACAGATTATATGTCAGCAATAACCAGAGTAGCTATTACATAAGCTGGTTATAGGATGCCATGTGCTTTCAACCGGCATCTTTTACAGTTTGGGTATAACAAAAATTTAGTTTTAGCACTCTCTTCTGAAATAAGCTTCTCTTATTTTTAGTGGCTTTTAATTACTTTGAGAGGGATTTAAATAAAAATATACTGAACTATCATTTCTCCAGGGAATTAAAAAAATAAAGTTTATGAGAAAACATGAAATGTGGGGAAATATTAAACACAGTAAACTGCACAAATGTAATACAGAAGTTAGACATCGAGCTTTTTATGACCTAAGAATCTATTCCAAGAAAAAGAAAAATTGAAATTCGAAGACTTATGAGCTTGTTTCAAAAAATATTAAAAATAAGAGCAGCGTAAAGGTACAACACAGTACCAGGGTAAATAATAGCAGAGGATGGGTGAGGCATTGGTAATGGGAAACTTTAAACATAGAACATTTCACACTGCTTTTTAAAAGGATTTTTACAAAGATAAGGAAAAAATATACACACACATAATACACAGAAATAACAGAGAAAATGTATTACAACAATATATCTCTATCAATAACAGGGAAAATGTATTACAACAATATATCAGATGAAGTTTTCTTTACACAATTTTCCAAGAGCAAGCATATGGCTAATGTGGATTAATCACTAATGAATTTAATAACGTGAACAGATTATTAGCTCCTAAAGCTAGTTATTTTGTTTTCAAATGTTTCAATGTGCCAGATGTTTCATAAAAATAGTTTTTATTATTTAAAATGATTTATGAAGCTAGATGCAACTTTTATTTCTGTGTTAAAATTTAAGAGTTAAAAACCATTTAACAGACAAACAGAATTTGCAGTTCAGTTAGCAGTCACTGAATGTGAAAAGAGTTCTTAAAACGCTCCTCTTTAGAGCCATTCTCGTTCCCATAGAAACCAATGTGAAATCCAGGAAAACAAGGTAAGTTCTAAAATAATCACCATTATAAATACCCATTATATAAATGTAAATACAGGCAATTGAGATGATTTTGAAATTGCATATCATTTCCCAAACCATAATGATTCCTTCAGAGTGGTTCTTGTCTGTCACATAAATACAGCATTTACTAAATTTTAAAAATTCTTATGATTTACTTGTGAGACCATAATTGCCTTCTCAAACAAGTCCTGGGCATGCAAATATTGATTTTTGAACCTGTATTCTGGTGCAAGATGGGTCTTTTTTTTGGCTGGGCTTTTCCTTTATGGTAGATTAAGTACTTATCATTATCAGCATTTGAATTTCACGTAACCATTTCTCTATTCATTATTAATTGCTTTACAATGAGATCTAGAGATTTAGTTATTTTACAATTACAATTTTTCTCATTTTTATTTGTCCAAGCATTTTGTCATGATAAAAGATCCAAGAAATCTTTTATTGGGATTGTAATTGCTCTCAAAGTCCAGAACCAATCACTGAGTATACAGTACTCATAATATTAATGAAGATGTGAATGTGAGTTGTTATACATCCCTCTAAGAAGGGCTAAGCCTCCTAATGATTAAGGAGCAAGAACATTTCAGAGGAAAAGTTCCAACAATGAGAAGCAAACATTTGAATTTAGTATGGCTGTTGAAGGAGTTCTGGACATGCCACCCCAAAATATGCCGCTTTGTTACATTATTGTGAGCTGAACACATGAAAAATGGCAAGAGCTTTCTCTGAACTTCCCTTTACCTGCCTAAAGACAGATCCTCCAAAAGGAATTCAATAGTCATAAATCCCCTCCCGAGGACTGACTCTTATCACCTGGGAAGACACTAGATGTCAACTCCAAACTTTGTCACAAACTATCATCATATCTCCCATCTATTCTTCTAAGAGCCCATTTATCATTCTTAAAAATCATTTACTCTCCCCTAGGTTGCCTATGTCTCCCACCTTCCCCTATTAAGACAGTACATAAGCTCTCAGATCTCACTGCTTTTTGGGGTGTTCACTTTTTTTTCTGTGATGCCCCAGTGTGTTATAATAAAAATTAATAAATTTGTTTACCTTTAATGCTGTTAATCTGCCTGTGATAAATTTATTTTATAGACCCAGCTATTGAACCTAGGAGAGCAAACGGAAAGTTTTTTCTCTCCTACAATGTTAAAAGAACCACAACAAGTTATGGACCAGTCACACAGTTTTGTTAGCTGGATGAATTTTCAGAAACTCAGATATTTTCCCTTACATTTCACTGAAACCCTCGATTCTTAAAATGTGGTCTCCAGACCAGCAACATTGATATCACCCGGGAGCTTGTTAAAAAAGTAGAATCTCAGGTCCTAGGCAGGCCAAATGAATAAGAATCTGCATTTCAACAAGATTAACATAGATTTGAACGCACATTAAAGTCTGGAAACATAGTCCCAAATATTTGCTCCAGAAAAATTCAGAAGTTTTATTCTGGTGGACTGATGGAAGCTAAAGAAGCTACTACCTAGGATGTAAATTCTAAATGGGGAAAGACCATGTCTGCAAGTAATTTTCTAGGACCCCTCAACTGGTAAGTAGCAGAGCCTGAGTTTGAACTCAGGTAGAGCCAAAGCTTTTTACATACCTTGAAAAGACATCATAGAGACTTGAGGTGTAGGTTGGCCTCCTCAGTTCTTCATGGCTGGCCAATTAGCTGTTCCTTCTTAAAGTCAAAAGGAAAGTGCCTTTGAAATTGGTTTTTCAGATATCAGCCATTTAACAATTCCTCACCTGGACAAAGATAGACATAGAAAGGGCAGTCTTATTGATCCATTCTGCCTAGTTACTGAATGGTTAACTCCACAGCAAACTTAAGGATTCAGGTATTTGTGATTTAACTTATAGAATGTGGATCCCGAATGGAACTATTAGGTTTCATTTGCTTGAGACAAATGGAATCACCTACTATAAAATCTCCTTCTAATTTGATTTCCTGTGAAGCCAAATATAACCAACTAATTATAGATATGACCTGATATGTAGGTAAAGGCATAGTTTTAACTACAATGCTTCTCACTAGAGTTGTGGAGGGTTTCCCCTCCAGAGAGCTGAGTCAATCCTAAGGTTGTTTTTTTCTTCAATTCTATGGCTTTGCCCTCTGCCTGTCTATCTACATTTATGTGTTTTTGCCATTTTCCTACATGTGTGTGTGTTTAGTAGTGCTAGAAAGAAATTATTCCAGGCGTTCTTGTGTCAACTGTCTGCCTCTTCACACATTGATATGGTTTGTTTCTTATCCTTTAAGAGAGCCTTTAGGATCTAATAGCTCCACCACTTCTTAGCACTGTGACTCGGGCCACATCACAACTTCTCTGTGCCTCAGTACCCATGAGTATAAAATGGATTTTTTGGTTCTCACTTAATAGGGCTGTTGTGAGGAAGATTCAATAAGTAAATACACAGAAAGGGCTTGGCACAGTAACTCATACAAAGTAAACACTAAATACGTGTTACCTATTGCTTTATTAATATTATCATTGTTGTTATTATTATCATTATTAACTTGTGGAGGGCCTGACTTCCTTGCAAAGTATCACCAAGATACCATCTAAGAAACAAAACCCATGTTCAGAGACTTTTAGGAGGGTTGGTATGCAGGATCTGAGATATTTAAAATGTACTTCAGAGAAATTAAGTGATTTGCCTAAACCCCTGTTTAGTAGGGGTTTGGATTGAGTTTCGATTTATATGCTGGTCCATCAAATACATATTCTTATGTGCTTAATTTAACTAAGTAATAATGCTGCTTACACTTTAACAGCTACCATTTTCCAAAGTTTTTCCATGTGCCATGACCATTAAAATGAGAAGTTGTTCATTGTGCCACGTGTCACGGTAATTAAAATGAGAAGTTATTTCAGTGGTTCCGGCATTCTGGATTTAAGGAATCAGTAAAATTTTTTTAATTGGGGTTTTAACATAAGGTTGTTTTTTAACAATTTATTGCCCAAAGACGTATTAATACGTCTTTTGTTACCCGAATGTTACTGACCAGAGACGTATCAATACGTTTTCAGAGAGTGATACAATTAACATCACCCTGTGAAGTTGTTAGAGCTTAAAATTGATCATGGGTTCATTATACAACTTATGTTGTTATCATTCATATTTTGCTGTTAGGTTTTTGTTTCAACCTTGTGTATATTATAAACACAAGTTTATTACCATAAAATTTTCAAAAATGACGCATCATGAAATTTTGAGTGAAGAAGAATTTTTCAGTGTATTTTATGCAGATACTTTCTCTGATTGTCCTAGCGACATATATACTAGTGTCTCAGAAGATGACAGTTTTTCAGAATATAGTTCTGATTCAGATGATGTGAATATTAGACCCACAAAAAGACAAAAAACCTTAGTGATTGATTTTGATATGGCGAGTGAAAATGAAACTCAGTGCTGGAGAATGCTCCTTTGCTTCTACATAAGAGTGGATTGAAGACAACATTTCGTGAAAATTAGAAGATCTTACAGTTGTGTCAGGTGTAACTACTGAATGCAATAACCCGCAAAGTGTTAGTGAAATAACAGAATTAATTTTTGGTAATGACTTTTTCGAGTTGGTCGTTTCTCAAACAAACTTGTATACCAACAGAATAAAAAAATCATATAAAAAGTACGACAAGGCTTTAAAATGGACTAATGTAACCAAGAGTGACACGAAGAAGTTTCTTGGATTAAAAATTTTGATGGGGGGGCTTCCCTGGTGGCGCAGTGGTTGAGAGTCCGCCTGCCCATGCAGGGGACACGGGTTCGTGCCCCGGTCCGGGAAGATCCCACATGCCACGGAGCGGCTGGGCCCGTGAGCCAAGGCCGCTGAGCCTGCGCGTCCGGAGCCTGTGCTCCGCAACGGGAGAGACCACAACAGTGAGAGGCCCGCGTACCAAAAAAAAAAAAAAAAAAAAAAATTTTGATGGGACAAATAAGAAAGTCACACTGGAAAGAATATTGGTCAACTGATCCCTTAGTTTAAACACTTATCTTTCCAAAGATTATGATGAGGCGAAGGTTCAAATAAATAATGACATTGTTTCACTTTAACGATAACTCAGAAACTCCACTTCCTACAGACAGAATTTCAAATGTTAAACCTCTTCTGGATTATTTTCTACCAAAATTTCAATCGATCTATATACCCAAACAAGAGCTATCACTTGAGGAGGCAATGATAAAGTGGAGAAGACGACTCAGATTCAAAACCTATAATGCTGGAAAACTTGAAAAATATGGAATTTTGGTCAGGATGGTTAGCGAAACTGCAAATATATATGCAACCTAGAGATTTACATGGGTGAAGGAAAGAAACTGCAAGAAACAGTATTATCAGTCCTACAACCTAATCTTGGTTCATGGCACCATATTTACCGGACAATCTTTACAACAGTGTGTCCACATCTGATTACTGTTGAAAAATAAAACCAGAGTTTGTGGGACTATAGGAGAGAATTGTGGTCTACCAAACCAATTAAAGGAGAAATCTAAAAATCTACAGAGGGGAGAAATGACATTCTTACGGAAGGGAGAAGTGATTCTTCTCATAAGGAAAGACAAGAGGCTAGTCTGCATGATGACAACTATTCATGATGCCTCCATGGCATCTACAGGAAAGGAAGACAGGAGGACTGGCCGTCAGATAACTAAGCCCACTTGCATATTAGAGTAAAATAAATATATGAAAGGAGTTAATCGATCCGATCAATATCCGGCAAACTTCAATATCCTCTGGAAAACTCGAAAATGGTATAAGAAAGTGGTTTTCTATTTGAGTAACTGCAGTTTATTCAATGCATTTAAAATTTATTGTAGCCTTAGTGCACAGAATAAAATGACTAACAAACAATTTTTGTTAGCAATAGCTAGAGAATGGGTAACTGACCATTCTGGTGAATGTAGTCGTAGTCCTGCACCTGGTCCTTCTTGTGGCATTTCTAAGAGTCCCCTG
Source organism: Platanista minor (assembly GCA_004363435.1). Classification (NCBI taxonomy): domain Eukaryota; kingdom Metazoa; phylum Chordata; class Mammalia; order Artiodactyla; family Platanistidae; genus Platanista; species Platanista minor. The sequence continues at coordinate 3,840 of RJWK010044946.1, read as the reverse complement.
AAAAGATCCACCTTGTCGACTATCAAATAAAATAAAAGAACATATTCTAGAGGAAATAACACCCATAGGACTAAAAAAAAAAAAAAAAAATGCCACCAGAAAGTGTACAGTCTGCTCTTCCAGGGGAAAGCACAGTGAAACACAGTATATTTGCAAGAGATGTTCTGTTCCCCTGCACAGAGGTGCCTGCTATACTGCCTATCACGCTCTAACGAAATATTAGAATGCTTTAGTAAGACATGTTTAAAGTTTCAAATAAATACATTAAGTGCAAAAAAAGTTGTTGATATTTACTCAAACACAGGTGTTTCAATATTCACTTACATAACAAATTGCTGGCCACAGGCGTTAGTCTCTACAAAAATTCCCAGGTCAATAATATGTTAAAATTATTCCTTTAAATTGAATATATTCAGTTTTAGGGGAAAATCATTATACTGCCACTGATTTTGTTCTTTTGCTAAGAATTAATACAAATGTCATCATATATCAGATTCTATAATAGGCCCAGAAACTAGAATTTGAAATTCTTGATGTCTTGGTCAAAAATTTTATAGCACTTCAAAAATTGAGATATATGTACTTCATGTAACATAAAATTAACCATTTTGAAGTGTACACTTCAGTGGTTTTTAGTATATTCACTATGTTTTGCAACCATCATCACTATCCAGTTCCAGAGGGTTTTTATCACTCCACAAAGAAACTTTCCACCTATTAGCAGTTAGTCCCAAATCACCCCTTATCCATCTCCTAGTAGTCATTACTGTTTCTGTCTCTTCAGATATGTCCTTGGGAAAATCTCTTATCTCTGCACAAAATGGCTGTCTCATACCTGTGATTTGTTTTTTATTCTTTTCTGCCTAATCAAACTGCCCAAAACTTTATCTTGGTGTGTGGGTTGCCAGTGGCATATGTAATATGTACAACAGAGGGCATAATAGAGAGTATGAAACTCTAAGAGATCTCACTGTCTACATTTACTTTCAATTTTAGATCTTCCTCATATTTTCTTTCATTAATTTAGTACTTATATAACATGCCAAATTACACATACTTTGAACTTAATTTGAAGACAGCTAATGTTTTCAGTAATCAGTACAAGTCAAAATAGTATTATAAGAACCATCTTATTTTTTTAAATTTACATCTAATTATAGGTTCCCAAATTCTGGTCCAAATTTTTGCTCTTATTTAGTTGCTCCATTCTCTGTATGCCCATACACTCTGTTCATTTCTCAGATAATTTTATTTTAAAATAGAGATTCAAATGTATTACTATGTTTCATTGTGATTTATCTGTTTACATGTCTCTGAGTGGAATATAACTTCTTGAAGGAAGGCTTTTGTCTATACATGTTTGATTTTCAGCACAGTGCCTAGTACATGATATAAGTTAATGTTGTTGAATGAAGGAATGGGATTTAAATATACAAACATATGTATCAAAATTTACAATAATACCCAATTATGTATCTATATATTACACACTATTCCTCTATTATACTACATATACATATACCATATCAAGTTTTATGTAGTTCACAACTATATTCAAAATGACTTATTTTGAACACCATAAAATGTCACATATATCGAGTTTTACACAGTATTATAATAACCTGTAAACTAGTTATTACACACACACACACACACACACACACACACGCGAAGCACAATGTTTAACAGGTTATTTACCACAGCTTAACCGCAAGACAGAACACTGAACAATGGAAAAGCTTGGAGATTAAAGTCAGCAAACAAATCTGCTTTTGGGTTGTGTAGCACTACCTCAGTGACGTAGGCTATTTCTTTCTGAACCTGAATTTCCTGTGATGTGGAGACATTTAATACCATGTTTAGGGAACTGGTTTAAGGGTGGAGTTAATCTAATTTAAGGGCCTGGCACTTGGCAGGCTTTTAACGAACTTTAGCCGATACATCCCTCAGCCTAAATCAAGTAAAGGTGTTTTTTTTTTCCACACATTATGAGTCTTTTCCAGTCACGGAAACCTACCCTGTTCTCAGTTTGTCAAGTCAGAGAGCCCGGGTAAGACGGTAAACGCACAAAGTAATCCACCTTGCTAACTCTCAAGGGCGGCTAAACCCGCAGGAAGCGCTGGGCGGACCTCCAGTATCCCAGCATCCCTCGCGCTATCCGGTTGCTCTTCTCCCGCGTCTCTATGATAGAGCCGGCCTGGGAGGCGGCAACGGCGGTGGTAGCTGTGGTGAGGCCCAACCTTCTTACTGGACTGAGAGGTTTTGGCTGCGGAGGGTCGCGATGTCAGAGAAAAAACAGCCGGTAGACTTGGGTCTGCTGGAGGAGGACGACGAGTTCGAGGAGTTCCCTGCAGAAGGTAACCGTTTCGCCCGCGGCCTCTGGGCCGCGCGGACAGTGACTAAGGCCTCCGAGTGGAGGCGGCGCGGGTGGAAGGGCTCGGCCGGGAGGCACCCGCGGGAAGTCTGGACCCCCGCTGCTGGCTCTCAAGGCTCTGCACGCGCGACCCTCCACGACCGACTTCGGGTCGAGGTGTCACGGTGGAACCCACCTCAGCGGTGAGGCTAAATGCCTTCTGCTTCCTCACGGGGAGGAGCCACGGGGACCCTGGTTCTCTAGCCCGGTGTCCGGGATGGTGGGGCCTTTTCCTCTTCACCGTGGTTACCGCTACCTCGTTCATGTCTACATAATCTCTTTTCCCTTTATTTATTGTTATTGTTATTATTATTATTATTTGTTTTAGCAGCCTTCCTTTGCCTCGAACCCTTCCAGAATTAAATTGTTGTTTCTAGTTAGGCCAATGCTGCCTACATTTAGAACTTAACATACGAAGCCTGTGAAGTAGAATGGGAGGATCAGGTGTTAGTGCTTAGTACCCGTTATTGCCTTCCTCTTGTTCCTCATTAATTTTTGATCACTTAACTTCAAACCAACATGAATTTAAGGATTTATAAGACCCTAAAACGTCTACATTTCTTTTAGCTTCATGGTTACCAAGAGGAACTTTAGTTTTCTCATTGTAGGTAACAGCAAATAGCTAACATTATTTGGGTGGTTGCTTGTCTGAGTATTTTGCTTCTATTAACTTAATTCATTTTCACAAGCCTAGTAAGTAGGAACTGGTATTTACATTTTTCAGATAAAGAAACTGAAGCTTGAACAGTTAAGAAACTTGCCCAGTGTCACGTAACTGGCTAGAAATAATGGACACCTGGCCCAGTTGACACTAGCGCTCTTAAACTCTTTAGCTGTACTGCTTCTGTTTGTTAGATCGTTGTTGCCAATCAGGGTTTCAAAATTGTTGGTTTTATCAACTAATTGCTATGCGTGAGGTAAATATTTATCTTATAAGAAAAGGAGGTTACCATTGGGTGACCTTTCTGAAGGTGTAGGAAGAGAACTGTGGTTAATGGTTACAAATCTGTTACATTAAATAGTTACTGCTTCACCAAAATGGTCCTAAGTTGTACTCCCTCATGATCCTACTGTGCATAAAGCCACAGAGCTGTAACATTTGTTATTTTTATTTATAGTGTACTGGGTTGTTTAGTGGAAGAAGACCTTGGAGTGCATACTACACAAACTCGTAAACTAACCCAAAGCACATCTATTTTCAGTTCTGGGATTCATTACGTATTGTGGGGATTGTTTTGTTTTGGTAGTGGATTTATCTGTGCAGACATGTTTTCTTGATCTCACTTTCAAGTTGGTTCATAATCCTCCAACAGTGAGCTATGTAGTAAAAAACTGGCTTATTGAGATCAGGATTTGCTTCTAACGCAAACTTCATATTTGATGTAGTTAGCATTTATTGTTTATCATATGCAAGATAACATGTTAGG
>RJWK010044945.1:0-18189 GCA_004363435.1 Platanista minor | reverse complement strand
TTCCATCTTCAATAGACAAGCAGGGATGACAGTGTCTCAACCTGCGGCTGAAGTGCAGGTGATGTTGGAAGGAGCCAAGCCTGGCTGCCCGCTGAGGCCATGCCTGCCCTGGGGCCTCGGTTCACCCAGCCAGGGGAACGGCAGCCAGCTGTGCTGTGTCTGACCGTTTCTGCCCAGGCTCCGGCTGCTTTCTTTCCTTCCCATCACGTGTCACTCACATGGGCAATAATAACCCTGAAAACCAAGTACGTGCAGGATGGGATTTTTTTCAGCCAACTTGAGCTCCCTCCACTGGACGCTTTTTGACTCAGGATGTCTCTGTCCTCACCTGCCGTCCACTCATCCTCATCCTGCTCAGAGACACAGGTTCCTCAGGCCTCCCTGTCCCCGCAGGCTGCCTGGGCCTCCCCACCCACCTGCCCTCCCCTCGGCCGTGGCTTCGACCGACCAGTGCCTTCACTCAGCTTCCCTCCTGGGAATCCACATCCCTACCTTCCCTACCGAGTCATCCAGGCCAGTGACTCAGAAACTTCAGTGAGTGTCAGAGTCCCCTGGAAAGCTCTGGGCCCAGCCCCGAGGCTGACGCAGTGGGTCTGGGTGGACCCGCGTATAAGAAGTAAGTTGGGGGAGAGGCTTGTTTTGCAGATTCCATTTGGCCCCAGTGGTGGGCCTTGGCCATCAATATGGGGGCCACCCACCCAGGCGGAAACCTGCTTATGAGGCCACCTGCCCCTTGGGTGGGCCTCCTTGGTGAAGGTGAAAGCACACTTGGCCGTGGAGAGATTTGGCTCTGGGTGTTTATAAGGTGACAGCAGAGTATGCGTTGGCTGAGGGTCAGGCCTGTGTTCAGTGCGGAAGGAACAGCGAGTCTGATTGCGCAGCTGGAAAGGGTCATGGGGCCTCCGGGTGCCTTCCCTCCAGAGCAGAGAGCATTTGTGGGGAGATGGCCCTGCAGTGCCAGCCGCCGCTTCCCCAGTAGTTCTAAGACTTGACCACGAATTACTTTCCAGATTAACCGTCTGGGCCTCCGTCGTGGTGTCTCTCCCGTTACCTTTGATTAGCACTTCTGTTTGGAAGGAGGCTGTGAGTCGCTGGTGACCCGGACCCTTCTGAGACCAGCGTGTACTCGGGGCGCCACCTTCTGCAGCCGCCTCGACTCCACCAGTTACTGCAAAGGGAGAAAGCGCAACTAGCTCTGGCCTCACCTCCTTCTGCCCAGCCTCCTCAGAGAAACTCAGAGCTGTCCTCTGTTGCTTTTGTTTCTTCCAAATCCTCAAAGCGAGAGCAGTTAGGAGTTATGGTGTGAAGCCGTTGGGGACTCCGGGGTCTCCCTGGGCGGCCGTTCCTGTGTCTGTTGGCGTGTCTGAGCCCTGGACCGAAAGAGCAGGTTTCCAGCCTGTCTGAGCTGTGCCTCGCAGGCCAGCGGGGGCCACCGTCCACCCCTGCACTCGCTCAGCTCTTCAGTCACTCTTCCATTGAGCGCCGCCGTGTGCCAGGCCCTGCGGAGAATCGTCTTGAAACCCACATTCTCGTTGGACGAGAGAAAGTTGAAGAGAAGATGAAGTCTAGAGGGCAGTGTATCCTCTGTGCAAACAGTTTGAAGGGGGCAGGGAGGCTGGGGCCGGGACTGTAACGAGCTCTCCTGCTCAGAGGTGCCCCCTGGGGGCAGGAGGTGAGGGGCCCAGTGATGCCCCGAGCTGCCTGGGGCTGAGGGACAGCGGGAGGCCGGCCTGGTCACTCTCAGGACTTCGAGTTTGCTGCACATACCACAGGTGGGTGAGTCCACATCCCCTCCCTGCTCAGGGCACAGCCTTTGGGCCTCTGTCCACTGACCACCCCCCAGCCATGTCCTTCATTTCTAACCCTGCCTTTACCGGGGGGTAGATAGCGTAAAACAAATGTAGAGAGAACCTTCTAGACGAAAAGTTTTCAGCTGTGCTGGGTCTTGGGCCCCTGAGAGCAGCCCTGTCATCTGTCACCATCTTCCAGCCTACCCTCCAGCGGTCTCACCTCCCCGGGGTCCGTTGTCACATGTGGACCAGACCGTCTCCATGCAGGTGACTCGGGCCTCCCTCCTGCCTACAGCCCCCGGGGGGCCCCTGGCTCTCAGAGTAAATCCGGGCTCCTCCCTGCAGCCCACAGGCCGCGCCCGGGCACAGAGGCGGCTAGGGGCCCAGCCCGGCGCTCCTGCCAGCCTCGGCTCCCAGTCTGTGCCGCGGGGTGATGGCCTCCCCTGCCTCGGGCCTGGGTGCCGGTCGTGGAGGGGCGCTGGTGCTGTGAGAGCCACGTGGGGACCTCGTTTCCTGTGACGGCATGTCCGGCCCCACGTTGCGGGCAGTAGGAGCCCTCGAGTCTCCTCACAAAATTGTATTCTACTGCGAGAGTGTTGTCTTTGAGGCTGTTGTATGGACAAGGAAGAAAGTCTTCAATCCTTTAAAAAACAGTTTGGAACAGTTTCTCGTTTCATTCCGAGTGAAGGAACACTGTCATTTGCAGAATGAGGATCTGTGAACTGTGCAGGGCGGGGCCTCCTCGGGAATAATCAGGCTTCAAGTCCTGCTGGAGGCCAAGACCAAGGTGGCGGCGTGCGTGTGGGCTGGGCCAGAGCAGCTAGCCTGGGCTCTCAGGGGGCTGCACCGGTCGCCTGCAGTCACCAGGCAGGGGGTGCAGATTCAGATCGGAAGGCTGGGCCGTGACGCCCAGCCCTCCACGTGGGAACTGATGCCTGAGGCTCGGCTCAAGACCGGGTACAGAAAAATGATCCCCGGGGGTTAATTCATGCTTCTGTAAACCTTTGTGTTTAAAGGGGGATGAATGTGTGTTTGAAATCTGTTCCTGTTAGGACTTCTTAACTGCTAAATTTGCAACACTGTTCCTATGTTAATATGTTCTTAAATATGTAAGTTTGTGGGAGAGTTTATTGAGTTGTCCTTGAGGTTTTAGTTACAGAAGGCTTCTTCTTGTGGGATCTTAGTTCTCCAACCAGGGATCAAACCCGGGCCCTGCAGTGGAAGCGCAGAGCCCTAACCACTGGCCCGCCAGGGAGGTCCCCAGAGAAGTCTTCATACCCTGTTCTCAGATCCAGCTGAGAGAAAGATGAACGTCTAAGAGATGGAAATTTAAGTGCTAACTTTATTACCAACAAATCTCAGTGGAGGAACATGGGTCAGATCCAGAGGCAGTGGAGCTTGCTAGCGCCTCGCTCTCAAGCATAGACCTGGGCCTCCCTCCCGAGGGCTTGGCCCCCTTGTCTAGAACTGCCACCCTGCGCCAGCTGGGAGCAGGGAGGGGAGCCCCCAGGCCTGAGCTCCTCCTGCTTAAGAAGACAGACCCACAGGGGCGTCCTGCCCCACCCCCGAGCATTCACAGGCGAGCATTCACGGGGTGTGGGGGTGGGGGTGGACAGGGTTGCCGGCCCTGCCCAGGCCCACCTCTCTCAGCCTCCCTCCCACTTTGGCTGGTAGGTTCTTGTCCACCTCTGAGCTCTCAGACACCCTTGTGGCCCCCGTGGGAGTGTGGTGCCAGGGATGAGCCCTCTGAGGACCGTGGCCCCCAGGTCTGTGCTCCCCGTAGAGAACCCCCAGCCGGGCTCCTAACCGAGCCACCGACGGGGAGGAAACCTTTGCCAGATCTGCCGGGAAACCTCGGCTCCCAAAGCCACTGCGTCTAAACTGGGGAGCAGCGAGGCCTTTTACGGCACCTCAGGCTTTGTACGGAGTGGAAAAAACATGGTACTGCTGCGGCCCCGGAATTCTCACCGTACGTCGGACGCTGTCCCAGCCTAATCTGCTCGTTTTGTTTTTAATGACTTCCTGATACACCTGGCTATTGTTCAAAACAGGGAAATTCAGAAAAGTGTGAAGAAGAAAATCAAAGTCACCCATAACCCTACGAGTGAATGTGAATAAAATACACGTGTAGGAGAATGGACAGAGACGTTGTGAGCGTGCCGTTTCCTTTGTTCTTTTCTATGTGTAAATTTACATATATCGTGGACAAATTTGGGATGGTGCTGCATCAGTATTTCTGTTGCTTTCTTCATTAAATTGTGAGAATTTTCCAATGACATTGTTGGAAAATTGACAGAAGTCAGGGGGTCCTCCCGCTGGAGTCCTCCATGCCCTCCACCCACACAGAGGAGAGCCGGGCTCTGGCCCCACTGACCCCCGGCCCCCATTCCCAACCACATGTCTCTCCAGCCCCTCTGCCTGCTATTCCTCCTTGGACACCCAGGGCTCCCGCCTGCTGTCCCCTCCCTGGGTGTCCGCAGGCCCCTCCTTCCTTAGTAAGGACTTCCGTGGCCTCCTGAAGGCAAAAGGGCCCTGTGGGAGTGGTCACCTTGGTCAGAAGTGCCCTGCAAGCGCCCAGGCAGCCCCAGCCACGTGGCCCTGTGGACCGCGCCCCCCCGCCCGTTCCCTAGAGTGTGCACAGGAAGTGGTGCCCTGCGCCCCCCTCTGTTGCTGGCAAACAGTCTTTGTCTGCTTTAAGTTCACCTTCAGGAGGAACTACCACAGGTCCTTCCGAAAGCTTGGAACTTCCAGTCCGGGGCGCTCGGCTTTCAGACGCACCCTGCGGAGGGGCTCAGGGCAAAGAGGGCGGCCGCGTTCCCACGGGCGGGGTGAGCCCAGGAGGAGGGGGCGCCTCGGAGCAGGGCCGCGTTGGCAGGACAGCTGGGCCGCGGGCTGGCGGACGGCGGTCCACCCCTCGTGGGCAGCGCCTGGAGGCTGGCAGAGGTGGCCTTTGTCCAGCCCGGGGTGATGGGGGCTGAAGTGAATGCCATTTGTCCCTCCCCGCTTCCATTTCTAGACGTCATCTCTCCCCAGATCCTTGCCTCTAATCAGCCTTTTCCTGCAAGACGAGGCAGTTGTGTGCAGCTCCGCTGTCGGCCCGCGTTGGCCTTAGGGGATGGATGTTTCTCGTTTAACTTCAGGTACCTGAGAGCGGCCTCATTTTGCCTGTTCACTTCGGCAGCAGCACTGCAGGCTCGTTCGTCACCTCAGGCACCTGGGGACAGAGCAGGCTCGAGTGGGAACGCGGGGGGTGGCGGGGGCTTGGCGGGGAGGCAGCTGGCCGCGCTGGTGGTGGGGCGGCAGCCCGGGGCGGCCGTCCTGTGATTCCGCCACACCCTCAGGGCCCCCGGCCTTGCTGCCCACTGTGTGAAATGTTAACTCGAAGGATGGGAACCTCCTCCCACGTGGGGGCCTGTCCCACAGCAGGTGTAGGACAGACACACCCTCCTGTGGGTGGGGACAGCCTTGCACCTGGTGTTAACAGACGTCTTGCGTTCGCTGTCCTGCTAAACACAGGCTGGGGCTGCTAGCAGGCCCACGAGGTCACCGCCACACGCCCGTAACAAAAGGAAGGGAACAGAACCTCCCCGCCCGAACCTCGGTGACTGTAGCTGGCCTCCCAGTGTGAGAATTCGCGTGACCTAATTTTCGTGCCAAAAAAAGGTCTGATTTTTAAAGACACATTTGAATCTCCAAAATGAACCCAACCCCTTCAACTGCCAAAGGCACAGGTATGCCTCACTGGATATGTTGTTTTTACCCTGAAGATGCCGCAGGGCTGGACAAGCACCCCCATGCCGTGCGTGAGGGGAGCCGTGGTGTGTCCAGCGAGATGCAGGAGAGAGGCGTGAGCCGTGGTCCTGCCACCTGGGACCTCCTCACTTGGCGTAAGGGTCACACGAGCCTTTGGGGGGACGGCGGCTCTCGGTCCCACGTGCTTGGCCGGTGGTCATCAGCAGGCCACCTGCACTCGAGCAGCCCGGCCAGCTGTCGAGAGCCTTGGTGCCCCAGATACAGCCTTTGGGAGGGGGGAGGGGAGCTGGGGCTCCATTCTTACCACCCCACAGACGGTTTAGTTGGTGGAAAGCAGAGTGTTTTCCACCCAAGAAGCACTGATCAGAATGCCCATCAGCCGCCTGCCTGCGCTTGTCAGCGAAGGGGCTCCTGCAGTGCCTCCTCACAGAAGCTTCGGGCAGGTGAAGACCATTCCTCGCCAGCTGCTGAGTTTGTGAAGCTCTGAGGAATAACAGCCGCCTGCCAGCATGACGACCTGCGCTGTCCTCAGCCCCCGGGTGGGAGGAGTGGATTAATGGAAGCGCCAGCAGAGCCGCCGTCCAGGGTCACGCAGATGCTTCACGGGGCGGGGGCTTCCACTCTGAAGCCGGCTCTCCTGAGAGCGGCAGGGTCTCTGGGGGCTGTGGAAATGCAGAGATATGGGCACCACCCCAGGCCTGCTGAGCCAGAATCTGCGTCTTGAAAGGCTCCCGGGTGGCAGTGCCCACTGAAGTGCAGCTGGATCTGACCAGAACGAGCGGCGGGGCTCAGAGACACGTGCTGTCCCTACGTCTGAGCCCTGTCCTCCAGCCCCTGAGTCCCGGGAAGGGAGGACACACTTGGGCTCCCCAGGGCGCAGTCATGGCCCGCTGCTCCTGTGCGGACGTGTGGGGACCGCGGTCCTCCCCCTGGGTCAGGGCGGAGCGGTCGGCGTACGCGCCTGTTTGCTGTTGTTTTCCTTGAAAACCGCTGGGCGCGTCCCACCGATTGCTCTTATCCCTGACGTCTTCCCCTGTGCCTGGATTTCCTGATTCTGAAATTGCGGTTTCTGATACTGATGCAGCAGGGTCCCCGGGGACTGAGTGAGGGACTCCAGGGCTGCTGCTTTGGGGACGAATGGGATTATTCGAGCCCAGGGGTGTCGTCGGCACCCTTATTTCTGTGCAGAAATCTGCCACATGCAAGCAGGTCTAGACCGGGTTCTGGTGCCCATAAGCAAAGGCATCATGCCTGGCACTTCCTGCTTCTGCTCTTCTGTTGGCCCTGCAGGTGGACGCAGAACACGGGGGGAAGGAGGCCAGCCCTCGGGGGTCAGAGGGCCCCCAAAGGCTGCGAGGGAGGGGGTTGGGCACCGGCTTGCTCTCCGAGCAGCACTGCTGATGGGGCAAATGAATAAAGCCTTAAAGCATAGTGAGACAGCTGAGCCTGATTGGAGGCAGTGTTTCAGGGCTAATCCTGGACTTAGATCACACGGTTTGGGGCCTGGAGTGAGTTTTACAAACCCCCGTGAAGGACAGGAGTTTGTAGTGGAAATGCTGACAGCCTGTGCCTGAGCGGTCTGAAGGCGGCTGCACACCTAGCGCCTGTGATCGGCTTGGCCTGTGGACACAGAGCATCCCTCCCTCTCGCTGTGCAAATCCAGCGCTGCTGCTTTTGTTTGGTTTTAACTCATCGAGATGCTGCCAGCCGCAAACCCGGGCCGGTATGCGAGGGAGGACCTGCAGGGCCGAGGGGCCCTTCCTGGCCTGGCCCACGGCTCCAGGCTCGGGAGGACGTGGCACGGTGCCTGCAGCAGGTGCCCTGCAGATCCACAGCCGGCACCATGTGGCCCTCACCTGCCTGCAGGGACCTCGTGCCCTTGAAGGTTCCCTTGGCGCACGCACTTCCTCTCCTGCTCCCGTCAGGACCCAGTGCGTCCTTCCGGCGCCGCCCCCGCCCGCAAAGGCTTCAAACCCTTCTGCACACTGGCATGTGGGATGGTGACCCGGTGCCAGCACTGAGCTCGTGCCCTGGTCCCTGCTCATGCTTCCCTTGGACCCCACTGTCCCCACCTGGTCTACAGGTGTGTCTTGTTCCAGGAGGGCCCTTGTTCTGCCCCCTCCCCGGACCTTGCGGGCAGGGCTCTGCCGGCAGCCTGAGGCCTCTCCACTGGGAGTCCGGTCAGCCTAGGATGGCTACGTGCTGGGGAAGTTGCGTCCTGCTGGTGCACGAGGTGGGGAGCACCTGGGGGCCGCTCCCACCCTGGGCACCCCCCTCTGGGTCAGGCAGCCCCGCTCGGCCAAAGTGGGGAGAAGGGAGCAGCCCCTGGAAAACACACCTTTTCAGTAGAATGTCCAGATGCCACCCTGGCCTTCGCTGTGTTTTCTCCGCACCGTTCGTACTGGACGTGCTGTTGGAAGGGTCTGGCAGCTTGAACACTCTGGTGGCTTTGAGGCGCGAACAGAAGGCTGGACGTGGGGTGCGGCTACTGTCCACTGACGCCTGCCTCTCCCCTCTCTCCTTAGCTCAACGATGCTGCCAAGCAGCTGATAGAGGTGGACAGGCTGGGCCCGGCCTCAGCGTCCGGCTGCCTCGCCTTCACGCCCTCTGACCCCGGTGCGGGGGCCAGCGCGGCCCCGGGCCCCACTTCAGGCAGCACGGGGGCGGTCAGCGCCTTCCAGCGGCGTGTGGACAGTAAGAAGAATGCCAAGAAGCGGCACTCCTTCACGGCGCTCAGCGTGACGCACAAGTCCACACAGGCCGCCAGCCACAGGCGCTCCATGGAGATCAGCGCCCCTGTGCTGATCAGCTCCAGCGACCCACGGGCCGCGGCCAGGATCGGGGACCTGGCGCACCTGTCCCGCAGTGCTCCCACCCAGGTAACGCCGCTGGGGCTGGGGCTTCCTCCTCGGCTCTGCTTGCTCCCCGTCCCCTGGTCCCTGGGTGGGTGTGAGGGAGGCCAGGCAACAGTGCGTTTTGGGGTCCCCGCCTCAGGGCCCCCGAAGCCCTGGTGGGAGGTGTGTCTTGGGCTCGACCAGCATTCAGACTGCCCAGGGGGGATGTGAGGTGCTTCTCAAGTGCCCGTGACTCAGCCTCTCAAGGTCCTGTCCCAGCCCGCCTCAGCCCTCTGACTCAGGAGAAAGTCTGGGTTAGCGCTGCTGTGTCTTCAGCGTCTTGTGACACTGGCTGACGTGCTCCCTGTGGGCAGAACCAGAAGTGACCACGTGTGTACAGAGCCCTCCTTGGCGGGACGGGGCACTGGTTCCATCCACCAGGGAAGCAAAGGGGGCACCTTGCTCTCAGCCAGCCAGACCAGGCAGCCCTGGAGCCAGGCTGTTGCCGAGTCCTCGCTGGTCCTGCTTGCCGCACGACAGGCCAGTCAATCGAGAGGCGAAGTGTCAGAGCCAGGAATGAGATGACCGGGCCCTGGGACCCATTTTCCTGCAGTTACACTTGAAGTGAAAGTTGTGACCAGGCTCAGGACTTCAGTGAGCATTGTCAGAAAGGGCGAGAGGTCAAGGGAAGCAGTTTGCAACCTGGCTGTGGCCCTGTTTAGTTCAGCTGTCAGGAGACAGGAGGGGTGGTGCTGAGCGCCTGTGAGCTGAGGGCCAGCCACCAGGGCTGCGAACGGCAGGTGCCAGCGTAGGTCCGTGGTCATGGGTGGGACCCAGAGGCCAACCCCGCCCCCTGTGCTCCCACCTCCGGCACCACTTTCTGGGTCTGCATCCTCAGACTCCAGCTGCCTGCGTCTGGCTGCCCCTCGGGCCCTGCGGTAATGTTGGCCTTCATCTGGGTGCTCCTGGAGGTGCCCGTTGCCTCACAGGGGCTCTGAGCACCTTAGCGTGGCCTGAGAAGCCACCACCCTGCCGTCTTTCCAGCGTCTCCACCGGTCTCCCCTGCGCCGTCTGCACTGACCCTGCACCTGTGCGCCTGTGCTGGCCTGGCTCGCTCCTGCCCCCCGCGGCTGTTCCTGCTCCTCCCCGCCCTCCTACCCCCTTGCCCTCGCGGCACAGACACGCGCCCACGCACGCGAAAGGCCTGAGGCCTGCTCGCACCCTCTCACCTAATCCCTGGCCCGCAGGGCTTTCTCCCACATCTGTCGTGGACTGTGTTGCCTTTGTCGCTTGTATTCACGGCCTTCTCCCCGACTCCTGGACTCGGAGGTCCTGGGCAGGGATGGGGTGTCGTCCACCCCGTGCGCCGGGTCTTGTCTCCTGACCCCCACCTGGCCGTCTCTCCTCGGGTGGCCGTGGGACCCGAGTCAGCCGTGCTGCATTCTGCGTGGTCTGAGCATGAAACACCGTGGCTCCAGGGATGCCACTTGATGCTCCCCTGTGATGGCTCGCACGGGCTCAGGGCCCACACCGCTGGCTGCCAAGAGGGCGCAGCTGTGAGGTGGCCAGCTTGCTCCCGCGCGCCGCGTGTCCACCACAGGCAGAGGGGCTCCCAGGGGAGCGAGGTCGGGCTGGGCCTCTGATGCCCGCCGTGCTCACACTCGACCCTGATGAGTCATTCCTCCCTGCCGTGCGGAGCATTCCGGGCTCCGCCGAGGTCCTCAAGAGCAGCGGAGCACCGCGGTCACCTTGCTGCTGGGGAGGGAGGCTTAGCAGGAGGGACGGGGAAAGAGGCTGTCTAGGCCAGCTCCACCCCTCAGAGTCCAGATGTCTGCTTGCTGAGGTCGGGGGTCAAAGCGGCAGGTGATTGCCCACAGCTCAGAGCGGCCTGTCATCAGGTGACCCAGGTCGCCCCCCGCCGCTGCCTGGGAAGCCCCAGGGGGTGCAAGGAGCTCCTGGGCCGGGCAGTGTGGCCGGTTATACCCCGGAACGGGCAGCCCCAATCCTCCAGGCCTGCTTCCCGCGCACGCCACGCGTCCACCACAGGCGGGAAGGCGCTGCGCCCTCACCCTGACACCTGCAGCTGCGTGGGCCGAGCCTGCCTGCCACCTGTTCGGTAGATAGAAGCCTTGCTGGGGCAGAGCCACACATGCTGACTTGCATGTCGTCTGCCCAGCTGTTCTCAGGCCACAACAGCAGGGCTGGTGGTTGTGAAGAGACCATGTGACCCAGGGACGCTAAAATTCTGACCACCCGGCCTTGTGCAGGGACGATGGCCGAGCCCTGGGCGGCAGTGTCCCCACCACCGTGGCAGGAGTGGGATGTGGCCGCCGGTGCACTGGCCCCTACAGGCTCGCGCGTGGAGATGTTCAGTGGCCAAAGCAAGTCCTCCAGCCTGGCTCTGCTCAGTGGGGATGGGGGTGGGAAGTGGGGTCTGGGGCACCCAGGGGGAGCCCAGGTGTTTGGGAACAGCCCACGGCACCATTTCCCTGGAGGCTCCGTGTTGTCTGTAAGCTTTAACCGCTCAACGCAGAGGCCGGCAACCTCAGAGAGCAAAGGCGACCCACGGAAGCCGAAGCCGGCGCCTCTGTGCCCGCCGTCCGTGGACGGCCGTGGGTGGGACCTGCACCCAGCAGGCTCTGGCCTCGTCCAGCCAACGGCAGGCTCTCACCAGACTTGGTGTTTCTCAGCTTCAGAGAGACCATGGCTTACAGGCCAGCTTCAAATAAGCCAACAGAAGCCCTTGAGATCAGAGAGATGTGCTTTAAAATCAGTGAAAAGGGGAGTGTTTGAAATTTAGCAGTGAGAGCATCAAAAGGGAGCATTTCGCTGGCGTCTCAGGAGTGAACTGGAAGAGTCCTCCTGGAAGCTTCCGGGCGCCTTTCAACGCATCCGCCTGTGTGTGGGGTGGCCTGCAGCCCCTCTCGCCACCTCCTCTTGTGTCGGCCCGGGACAGGCTCTAAGCAGGGGGCGCGGGCGCCGATGTGCCGGGCTCCCCGCTGTCAGCCCACCTCCAGGCTTCTGCGCACACTGCCCGTGGGGAGCCTAGGCTTGTGTTGAGCATTTTCAGAAAGTTACAAAGGTAATGCTGTTCCTTGTCCGGAGCAAAAAAAAAAAAAAGTACCAAGCGAGCACGAGACGACTAAACCGTCTCATCCGCGAGGACATTGCACAAGAAGAGCTTTCCCTGCAGACGTGGGCAGTGCTGTCCCGACTCGCTGGCTGCAGGGATGAGAACACTGGCCGCCCGGCCCCGGCTTCTCGTCCACCACGTCAGCTGCCGACCGTGTCTGTTCTGCTGCGACGTTAAGGGCAGGGACCGCTGGGCCCCGGGCCATCGCCGGCAGCTGAGGGACGGGCCCCTGGGCCTGGTGAGCTGCCAGTCCCTCCGTTCTCTCTCTCGTTTGGCGAGCTCTTGGCTAAAGGAGCAGCCCGGGCAGACGCAGGAGGGCTCTTGGTGGACCCCAGCCCCTGGGACCAGCCGGCCCACCAGGCGACGAGGACACCGCTCAGGGCAGGGGGTGTGTGGAACAGCGCAGGGAGAGGCTGCAGCTGCTGGGAGGTGGGCCTGTGCTGGAAGGAGGCGAGGCCTCCCGTGGGGCCCCATGTCTCCTCCAGGCCCTGCTGCAGAGGCTCATGGCTCCTGGATGAGGACGATGAGGACGCTCAGGACCCTCCCCGCCTCCCTGCTCCTCTCATCCACCATGTGGACCACGGTACGGGCGCGGCCGCACACCCAGGCCCTGCAGCCATGGCCCGACCATGGCCACCACTGGCCGGCGGCCCGGGAGCTCAGCCGAGACGGAAGCCGTGCTTGGACCCTCAGTGCCCGCAGGGGCCCTCCACACGGGGGCTCGCCGACACATGGATGGACGACAGACATGCTGAATGGGGCTGCGGGTTCTTGAGTCCCACTCCTCCATAGGAGGCGCCTTCTGTTTGAAGGCAGGCGACAGGTCGTTGGGATGTGAAAGTCGTGCGTTTTGTGCAAAGCCAGGGACGATGTCTCCGTCTGTGGACACACGTGGAAGTGGGGGGGGGGGCGTCTAGCTACTGGCACCTTCCTGTGGCCAAAGACCACCAAGCACGCGGACTCGTGTGTGGGAAAGCAGAGCGAGGAGACCGCCTGTGACTCTTCTTGGTGGAAAAAGCCTCCACCTGTTGGTTCACAGTCGAACCTCACGATGCCCGATGGGTGAGAAGTAGCCTGTAACTGCCTTCCCCCAGCCCCCAACATGTTAGCGCTTTGAGATTCTCACCCCTGAACTGAGCAGGTCTGTGGGTGCTGTTCTCCCATAGCTTCCCTTCATGATGACCCGGGGAGGCCTGTCCCGCTTTCGGCACAGCTGTGGCCGTTTGGTCCCCGCTGCTGGCCCCGTGGGACAAGGGCAGAGGCTGGAGGCTTGTCCTCTCGCTGCAGACGACACCTCAGGCGGGTCGGCCGACTTCTCGGCATGCCGGACTGCTGTCGTGTGGGCAAAAGCAGCTGGATGCCAAGAAAACCTCATTCGCAAAAGCAGGGACAGCACGGCCAGATGTGACCTCGGAGGAGTCTGTCGACTGCTGAGCAGACCTGGACTCAGAAGCTCAGGGCTGAGTCAGTAGTTTGTGGGCCGGTCGGGCCACCTAAGGTGAGCTGGGCCTCCTGGTTGCCTCTGCCTCAGGTGGCCAGCCAGCTTCCTGGGGCTGATGGAGAGAACCGGCGACGATCTGTCAGCACGGAGCGACTGGCTCCCTCTCCAGGACAGACCGGCTCCTCCAGATTCCCTGGCCTCCGACCTCGAGCTGCCAGCCCAGGCCCCGCCCACCAACCTCCCCGCCCAAACCCCTGGCCCTACAGGCTGTTGGGTGTTCTTTTTGGAACCAAGCAAAGAATCAGGCTGTAAACGTTTTATTCTGAAGTTTTCTTTGGGAAGCACATTCCTAAGAGTCTGATTTTCACCCTGTGTTATGGAGTGGTAGCGTGTGCTGAATAAAACATGCCCTTTTCACAGCTTCTTAGGGGGATGACAGTGTTTTCTGGACACATGTTAAAAATTAAAGTGAGGTGTTTCTTCCTAGGCTCTTGGTCTGTGTCAACGA
The DNA here is from genome assembly GCA_004363435.1 of Platanista minor. Lineage (NCBI taxonomy): Eukaryota > Metazoa > Chordata > Mammalia > Artiodactyla > Platanistidae > Platanista > Platanista minor. Next base: position 4,730 of record RJWK010044945.1, on the reverse strand, counting down.
AAGCGACTTGGAGCCCCCTTTTAGCGGGGGTGCAGCTTGCCAACCCGCAGACCCTTTTCCCTTTTTTTAATCCCAGTGGGAAATAAAAGGCCTGGTTTGCAGCTACTGCTCAGGGGCCCCGGCAAGTGCAGCACTGGAGCCTCTGGCATCTGGTAAAACCCTGACCGTTTAGAATCAGGGCCCGGGGGCGCTCAACATAGACTCCTGTCAAATGCCTGTGGGCCGTTGCTGAACGAGGCCTAAGGGATCACTGGAGTCGCCCACTCCATGGGCTCAGTGGCCCCAAGGACTGAGCCACTGGCATCCTCACGCTGTTGGTGGCTCCCCCGGGTTGGGCTGTGCTCGACTTCTGGGCTGAGCCCCAGCACACGTCCATTGTGAGTCAGCTGAAAGGAATTCCACCTCATCACGGTGGACCACCTTCCCATGACAGGGCCACGCACGCACGGGGCTGGGCCAGGCCCGGAGGGAGGGGTGGGGTGTCGCCAGGATGCAGGAAGTCTGTCCCCAGGCTGTGGTCCCAGTTATTTCTGTCCAAAAGCAGCTGGAGCCCTCACCTCCCTTCCTTCCTCCCTGCCCGATTCCCTCTCTCCTGCCAAGCCTTCACGAATCCCCGAAGGCCCAGAGCCATTTAAAAGTAAGCCATTAAAAATCAGAGCGGAATCAGCCTCGGGGCCCTCAGCCGGGAGGAAACAGGCCCTAGTCCTGCGGGAAGCCTGTTCCACGTTGGTTGCAGCCAGAGGGCATGGGGCACGAGACAACCTGGCGCTGCACCGAATGACCTCAGACAGACTTCCTGTCCCACCCCGTGTGTCCTCGGAGCCGTGCGTTAGGGTGTGGCCATGCCTCCGGTCAGCGCCGTCCTCCTGGGGCTGGACTGCTACAACTCGGAGCCCCCTGCGACGCCTGGTGCTTGCGAGCCCTTAATCCTGAGAGGAGGCCCCCTGTGCCACGATACCCCTGAGGGTCAGCACACAGCTGCCTCCCGGGCTCCTGGAGGGACCGCCGTCTCAGCAGCCGCGTCCTGCTCTGCTGGGTCTGTGTCCTCGGCTGTTCACAGCTCAGCTGCCGGTGGGGGACACCCCTCCACCTTCCATCGACAGGAACAGAGATGAAGGCGGGACTCGGAGGAGGATGGCTGGGACCCTGCCCCACCGGGGAGTCACAGCCTGGGCTCCCACCACTGGGCACAACGTCCCGAAGGGCCTTCTTCTTGGCTCCGCACCGCGCGCGGAAAAGTCAGAGCCCTGGGCTCAGTGGGTGGAGTTTCAGATGGTCTCCCTCTCGACCTTGACCTTGGGAAAAAGGGCTGTCACAGGTGTGGCCTCTCATGCCCCCCCACCCCCCCGGATCCAGCTCTAATGGCGGGTCTGGCCGTGAAATTCCACGTACTTGCTTTGTGGCCTTTGTGTGTCAGGTTTCAGCTGAGGGCCAGGCTCCCGGCGAAGCTGCTCCCCGTGGCTCCCGTAGGGCAGCCTCGTTGCCCCAGCGCTGGGGGAGCGCCACAGGCCTGCCGCCCCCAACACCTGTCGCGCGGAGTTGACGGGTGGGCGTCTCGAGGCCCACAGCCATGGCCAGCCTCTCCCTCTCTCCTGGAGGCAGGCACCAGCCTCCTCTGCACATGTCGCCTCCTGTTGAACTATGGCCCAAGTGGCTGGCAGGCAGCAGGGTGCAGAGATCCCCAGCAGGCCGCCTTCCAGGCACAGTGGGACTCAGCAGCCCCCAGCCGGGTCATGGGGCTTCCCATGTGGTGCCTTTGGCTGGCTGGCTGTTTTCAGGAGAGCTTATTTGGACAGGAGGCCCTTTGACAAGAGCAGGGTCACGGGTCTGGCTCTGTCCAAGGCAGTCTTGTGGGCCCTGCCGCCCGGCTAAGGCCCTTCGGCCCCACTGTGGCCAGCAGTGCCAGGGGCTGGTCAGCTGAATAGCCGATCATCAGGGTCCCCTCACGGTCCTCTCCTGTCCCCTCCTGGTCCCCCACAGAGGCGGCATGTGTAGAATCCAGAAAACATGGGGTCACCTCAGCCAGAGCTTGATCTTGAAGCAGACCTCAGATACTTGAACTCTGTCATTCTGTGTATCTTACTTTGAAAATGTAGTGGAAAACCACTGCCGAGAGAAAAATGATGGAAAATTTGAACATACAGATTTTTAAAAATATTAACTCAAATCTCAACTCCCTAAGTAAAAGCATTATTATCCCGTGCATGTAAATTTCTCCACGTGACTGCACCCATCGTTTTACAGAAGCAAGCTAAACGTAGGTGTCCAGTTCTCTCACGCCATCCCATTCACTGTGCTCCACCAGCCCTCCCCATCTCCCTGTGCAGGTCCTTGTCCCCGGTCGTGGGGGGCCGTGTTGGTCTGCAGGCGGAGTCTCGGGTCAGCCATCTCCTCCATCCGCCCTTTCTTGAGGCCGAATCTTCACCTCCTGTGGCTGCAGAAAGAACGGTGCCAGCGTTTCCTGAGGGCTTGCTCGGAGCTTTAAGTTACCGTGTCTAATGTTCCAACTAACCTAGAAGCCGGGGCCGCGATGGCCCCACCTCCTCATCCCTCCAGGGCCTCTGTCTGCACTGCGTGATTTCCAAAGTCTTGGGAAGCAGGGATTCATGTTTTGTCTGGTATTCAGTTGTTCCAGGTGGAGGGTAAATCCAGTCCCTGTCACCCGACCGTGGTCGGGGCAGAAGTCCACAGCTCGACGGCATAACCCGTCCAGGGTCGCACGCTGAGAGCCGAGGGCAGATCAACCCGGTGCTGCCCCCTGAACGTACACGTTCAGGTCACGCGCCCCTCTGAGCCCCCTGGTCGGCCTCCTCTGCTGCCTCATCCTCGGGGCGTCCAAGCACATCACGTCCACGTCCTAACCCCCAGAAGCTGCGAATACGTTGTCTCCCTTGGCAAGAGACAGGGAACTAGAGACGGAAGACGGCCCTGGATCCCCCGGGTCAGAGTCAGAGAGAAGCGACAGGACTGACCGCCTGCCCTGCTGGCTGTGGGGACAGACTCCGTGCTGCTTAGGGCCCCGGGCTTGCGGCCACTCGCCGGCGCCTCCCCGGGAAGCCCCTGGGGATGGGGTGGTGGGGACGCACACGGCCCCCAGCATGGGCTGCCGGGCTCGCGCTCAGCCTGGGGCGCTGGCTGGTTGGGTGACCGTGAACCACGCACCTCCTGCCTTGGGCCTGGGTTCCCTCGTCTTGTGAAGTGGTGACAGAAAGCAGCACCTGCCTACAGGCTTTTCTGCGGAGTAAAGGCATTATTCCCGGCGAAGTGCTCGGAGCAGAGCCTGGTCCCTGGTGAACGCTGGCTGGGGGGTGGCTGCTTTTATCCCGGCCTCCTGCGCGTCCAGACCCCCTCTCTCCCTCTCATCGCCCTGACCGCCGATCCACGACTGACCGTCCTCGGCGGCGACGTGGGCTGGTGCCCTCCCTACCAGGTGTGTCTTTGGCCCCCGGGTGCTGCCCAGGACCCACAGCGGGCTCAGGGGGGCTCCCGGGGCTCCCCCTGCCCCGGGTCCTCCAGCCGCTGCTTCCAACCTGCAAAGCTTGCTTCCTCCTCTCTCTCCCTTCGCCGGGTGCTCAAGGAGCCCCTCTGGCCACACCCAGCCTCAGCCCCCGTCGTGTGCTCTGCGGCCCTGCTCTTGCTGGGGCCCTGTGTCTGCAACGACCTGCCTGACGCCTGTCCCCCCACCCCAAGGAAACCCCCGAGATCGCAGGCTGTGTCTGCACCCCGAGCCGGGCCTGGGCTCAGGTGGTCGGCGGATGCCGCCTGCCCGCTCCTTGTCAGCCAGCAGGGAGGGCCCCTCCCTCCCTTGCTCGAGGGGAGCCGTGGGCCTGGGTGCTGTCTCCCTGGCTGCAGGGCTGTCCCTTCCCGGGGGCAGGCGTGCCCAGCAAGCAGGAGACCCGGAGTCTCTGGGCAGAAAGGGATGTCCCCGCCTTCCTGGCTACGCAGCATCCACACGGCAGCTGCAGGGACAGGTCTGAGGGGGAGCTGGGTCCCTCTCGCAGGTGCAGAAGCTCGGGGGGAAGGCCCCCCGGGACGTCAGTGACCTGGGGATGCGGGGGCACTCGGTGTGGGTGTCACCCGTTCTCAGTCTGCCAGAAGCTCCGTGTCCTGACGGGGAGAAGCAGTTCCGACGTCTGCCTGAGGGGCTGCTGACGGGCTGTGGTCCCTGGGGGAGGGGGTTGGGAGGCTGCCTCGGAGGCCAGACTCGAGGTTGGAGCTGGTCAGCCATGGGCAAGAATGACCCTCCCCGCACAGCAAGAGGGCCCTGAGGCAGTCGGCCCTGTGTGGGTTGTCCTGCCGCCCCAGGCCCGTTCCAGGTGCTTCTCTGTGGTTTGTGCTTCAGTGCTCCTGGTGTCCTGAGGACCCACACGTGGTGACAGGTCACCTTTCCCACCTGCCTGGGGCCAAGGCACCAGCAGCTCCTGAGGGCTCTGCCCAAGGCTGCCTGGCTCCCTCTTCATCTGGGTCTCTGTTCCTCCGGGGTCCCTGCCCTGCCCTTGTGGGAGGCCTCCAGGAGGGGAGGACACCCCAGCTCCCTCAGCTTTGAGATACCCCTGGGTGTCCCCATCTGGGTTAGTTTCCTGGAGCTGCTGTAACAAACCGGGTGGCTCAGAGCAGCAGGCAGTGCCTGCTCAGCGTTCTGGAGGCCAGAGGTCCAAAATCAAGCTGTCGGTGGATCGGCTCCTTAGGGGGCTGATGGAGACCCCACCCAGGCCCCTCCAGCATCTGCT
>RJWK010044944.1:0-18151 GCA_004363435.1 Platanista minor | reverse complement strand
CTCAGGGTATATGCCCAGTAGTGGGATTGCTGGGTCATATGGTAATTCTATTTGTAGTTTTTTAAGGAACCTCCATACTGTTCTCCATAGTGGCTGTACCAATTCACATTCCCACCAGCAGTGCAAGAGTGTTCCCTTTTCTCCACACCCTCTCCAGCATTTATTGTTTCTAGATTTTTTGATGATGGCCATTCTGACCAGTGTGAGATGATATCTCATTGTAATAAGCTGAGTTTTAAAAAATTTCTATTTATAAAATTGGAGCTGAGTAATGATATATTTTTTCATGTGACCAGGGAATATGGCATCTTACAAAAGGTCATGGATCATTTTTCTTACAATTTAATTTTTATTAACTTTATGTTATATTGCATATCTGTTGAGATTTTGTATTGTTTTGTCTTTTGATTTTGCTTTTTTCAGTAGAAAGTACCAAAAATATATTAACTACCGTAGGCTTCTGAGAGAATTTTGAATGTTATAGGCACTGCCTTGGGAAGGAAGATGGTTATTAGAGGGTAAAATAATATCATTCATCTTTAGGAGGTACGAATCTCAACTGGGAAATGAGGTGAATAAATGAGAAAATATAATTACAAGTGCAAGGCACTAAGTATCTGCCCACACATGGATTTGTATAATATGAACATTGGTGTTTATCAAATTAGAAATTTCTTTAGGCCCAGACTCTCAAAGATAAAAATCATTTTACTTGGGATTTAGGCTAAAGCCTTGAAGGATGGATATGACCTTATTCAGCAGAAATGGCCCACAGAGGTCTTTCTGGAAGACTTAGAAACAAAATAATAGTGGTTAACAAACATACGTATGTTCAGGAAACAAAAGTGGGGAACAGATTAGAATTAGAATATCTCTGTGGTCAAATATGGGGCAGGGGGCCGTGGTAAAACCTGCAAAATTAAGTTGGGATATGTTTACAGAATGTCACTGTATTTGTTTTCTATTGCTGCCGTAGCAACTTACCACAGATTTAGTGGCTTAAAACAATATTCTTTTACTATCTAATATTTTGGGAGGTCAGAAGTCCCTGTGGACTCACTGGGTCCTCTGCTCGAGATGCCACGAGACTCAAATCAAGGTATGGATGGCCTGGGCTCATATCTGGAGGTTCTGGAGAAACGTCTGCTTCTAGGCTCATTCAAGACAGAAATAATCATTTCCAGGTGATTGTAGGACTGAGGTCTCTGTTTCCCTGTTGTCTGTCAGCTGAATGTCATTCTCAGTTGTTATGGGCATCCTCTGGCTGGGGCTGAATATATATGAATGTCATTGGGGTTAGAATCATCAAATGAGTGTTTTAAAAATATACATATTTGGATATGCCTTTAAGCCAATTTTTTTATTTCAAATATATGCGTTATATTTAGTAACATTTATGAAAGGTTATATTTCCTTGGGGAATATTCATTTATTTAATGTAATTAAGTTTGTGGCAGTGATTTTTGTCCTGAGGTTTCAAGTCTAATATAGCATATTCTAACCTTCTTCTAAAAATATTAATCTATGTTAGTATACATTTTCTTATTTTCCACCAAAATATTCCTTTCTCATAAACAGATCTGGAAGCACTTCATCAATAAAACTTTTTCTGTGAGTTCTCATCAAAATAACTGGCTGTTCCCCCTCACTCTGTCCTGGATGATCATATTTCTATAGTTATTTTCACTAATCCTAACACTAATTGTGTAATTTATCTTTCTTCTCATTCATAGACATGCAGTGGTGTCTTGAAAATAATGTTCTTCATGTTCATTCAAGTATAGTAGGTCCAATATATTTGTAGTTTTATTAATATTATTACATTGAATTATAAACTCATTATAGGACAAGGAGGTGATTCCTGCCAATAAGCTATAATTTCTAGTATTGGGGAAAGATATGTTAAGCATTTAATGAGTTACTTTAGTAGGAAAGATGAAAATTATTATATTCACATTGGCCATTTAAGAATATACCAATAATTAGTCTGTGATAATATGATGAAATAGTGCTTATAATTGGATAAATTTTCGTCAGTTAATAGGAAACTGGAAATGAGCACCTATTATGTGTTAGAAGATAATTCCCCATGGGTCTTTTGTGTTTCTGCACATCTTGTGAACAGAGGCACAGATAGCTTTTGTTCTGGGTGATCTTTTCAAGAATATTTGTGGAGCAAACAGCCTTGGAAAATAGAAATAGTGTTTCTTCTGGGAAAGAAGGAAGATGTGTTGGCTGTCCAGTGTAATAAAGATAATGTGTCTCTCTGGGGCAAAGGTGTGTTATAAAACATTAGGATTAAGCCTGTGGGAGTCCCGTTCCCGTAGTGCAAACCACTGTATATGCAGATGTCACCTCCCTCTTGTTGTGTCAGCCTGTGATAAGTGGGGCACAGGTAACCGGTACAAGAAAACGATCATACTTTGGCTAGTGCAATTGCTGTGAGTAATTAACTGCCTTTAGCCTTGTTTTCTGCCAGCATCCATGAAACTGAGGCAGGCTGGCTTGTTAGCTTGAGAATAGGGTAAACCCATACCCTTCCTTGTTTTCAACATGTTTCAGGTACTTTGCTCCACTTCTAAGGTAAAAGAAGCTGTACCTTACCCTCATGTAGTTAATCTATCTTGGGTTGCTTTTATTTGAGTCGAGAATGACAGAGAGAAGAAAATGAGGAGGTGGAGGTTTTTAGGGGTTTTTTTGTTTGTTTATTTGTTTTGGTTTTTTGCTATTTTTTAAAGTAAGCCACAATACTTTCATCAGTGTAATACAATTATTAATGCGTTAAAAAAAAGCAACTATACTAAACTTGAATAACATAACCCTAAAATTTGCCAAGAGGACATCAATTTTCAATTAGTCAAAGTTGTATGGGGCTTCCCTGGTGGCGCAGGGGTTGAGAGTCCGCCTGCCGATGCGGGGGATACAGGTTCGGGCCCCGGTCCGGGAGGATCCCCACATGCCGCGGAGCAGCTGGGCCCGTGAGCTGTGGCCGCTGATCCTGTGTGTCCGGAGCCTGTGCTCCACGACAGGAGAGGCCGCGACAGTGAGAGGCCCGCATAACGCAAAAAAAAAAAAAAAAAAAAAGTTGTATGCATTTAGAAAGTTTAAAATTCTTTAAAGAGTTCTTTTTTTGTTGTCTTCTTGTTTTAGTTGGTTAATTAGGGTTGTTTTGGGGTTTTTTTTTGAGATTTTTAGGAATGCTTTGACTTTTGTTTTCAGTTATCATACAGTAATATTGACTCCTTTTTCTTTTGATGTCCACTTCTGTGATTTTAGATACGTGTAGCCAGAGCCACATCAGCTCTATAAGCCCCCAAACTCCTAGAGGGTCCTTATTTTAATTTCCCTTTTCCTGAATTACTGGGCAGGTCACCTTTTCTTATATTTGCTGAGCATTAGAACCTCGGTTCCATCCCCCATCTATTTCCAGACAGCCTTGGGGGAGTTGTTTTAGGATTAGGGGAGGGAAATATGTTATAAAATAAAAAATGCTGATATAGGGTGATTTGAGGAGGAGAGAGGAGGAGGAAGGCTAGGAGCCAGGTTCCCAGGCCTGATTCCATTATCTGCCATCCTTTGCCTCAGAGGCTAACCTCTCCTCTCATAGAACAATCATTTTAAGTAGTACTTGAATTCTTATTCCGTCTGGAGGGACAGAGGGGTCTCATTCTTGGATCCTGGCCAGGATGAACAGTCCTGAGGACAAAAGGTAGAAGACAATGATAAACGTATTTCATTCTTTCAGAAAATATTCATTAAGAGAAATAGAGTGAGAATGGTTGGTTGTGCCATCTTGCAGCAGAGTTGGCGACTGGAGACCAGTGATGGTAGTGCTGGCATGATGCATCATGGGAGTGAGGAGGGGCCTTTCCTTTTCTAAGCCCAGATTGACCATTTAAACCCGGCATGGGACCATTTTTTTTCCTACACAATTCCCATCTTAATTCTAAGGCTCTGTTTGGTGCTCTGTAATGACCTATATGAGAATGGACTCTAGAAGAACGTGGATATATGTATATGTATTACTGATTCACTTAGCTGTACAGCAGAAACTAACACAACGTTGTAAATCAACTAGAGTCCAATAAAAAATTAACTAAAAAAAGCTTACTTAATGTTCTATGGGAGGTACAAAGAAAAGCAAATGAAAGATTACAAACCTGCCATGAATCTTTAGACCAATAGTTCTCAAAACTTAGCCTACATCAGAGTAACCCAGAAGGTTTGTGAAAACATTGGTTGCTGGGTCCCACCTTCAGAGTTTCTGATTCAGTATATCAGAACCAGTGCTAGCATTTATAATAAACTCTTAGGTCCTGCTGCTGGTGCTGCTGGAACCACACTGTGAGAACCACAGCTCCAGGCTGTTGGTAGAATGGAAAAGAAAGTACATTTAAGTATTCTAATCTAAAATACAGTGCTCTTTGTTATAAGATAGGTACTAATTTGGCTCTGTGATTAATGTCTTCATCCACTCCACAAATAATTGCTAAGGACACATCAACCAAGGAGTCCCTATGCTAGTAGTTATGCCAGATCATTTGAAGAGGTGGGCGTACATCCCATCCACAGATGGCTTCCAGGCTCAAAGAAGAGATAAGGCATGTAGAAGGCAATGATTTCCAGTAGAAAGGCTAAGAGTCACAGCACAAAATGTAGCTTATAGAGCTCTGGTGGGGAAAGGAGGGAGGATCTGATAGAGATCTACAAGGTGTGGAGGTTCTGGTGACCAGGATAGGTTTCACAGCTCCACCCATGGCCAAATTCTCTTCTTGCCATATAAGATATATTTGATTTGCATGTTTAGGTACTGCCGTGAAATTCTCTATCTACTTGTGTGACAAATATCAGAGAGCTGGAGCTGGTTGGCTTCATAATACAATACGTGGTAGTAGGTTTATTCTGTTATGATTCTATTAACATTGTCATTATATATACCTATGAGATTTTAAATTAAATTTAGTATCTGAGAGCTAATAAAATTGCACACTGTCAGGAAAGGTAGTAGTGAGTTTATATTTGATAAAATACACACACGATTTTAGCGAGGTAGTCTTTCGGCATACCTCAGATTGATATTAGATTAAGCAATTCAGAGTTTCCTGTTATATTCTATTATCCTTAGCTTAGAAATCGGTCAGTGTTATCAAGTGATCAGTCAATACAAGTTGCTACTTTGATGCCAGAAGTTCCACAGAGAGTTAAGTTATATACCAAGCCGGTGGCTCCTGTTGCTTTTCAAAGCATCTTAAAAAGATAAATTTGCGTATATGCCCAGTAGTGGGATTGCTGGGTCATATGGTAGTTCTATTTTTAGTTTTTGAAGGAAGCTGCCTACTGTTCTCCATAAAAAGGAATGAAATTGGGTCATTTGTAGAGATGTGGATAGACCTAGAGTCTGTCATACAGAGTGAAGTGAGTCAGAAAGAGAAAAACAAATATCGTATACGAACATGTATATGTGCAATCTAGAAAGACAGTACAGTTGAACCTATTTGTAGGGCAGGAATAGAGATGGAGACGTAGAGAATGGACATGTGGACACGGGGGGCATGGGGAGGGTGGGACGAACTGGGAGATTAGGTTTGACATAAATACACTACCATGTGTAAAATAGCTAGTGGGAACCTGGGGTATAGCACAGGGAGCTCAGCTCTGTGCTCTGTGCTGACCTAGAAGGGTGGGATAGGGAGGGTGGGAGGGACGTCCAAGAGGGAGGGGATACATGTATACATATAGCTGATTCACTTCATTGTACAGCAGAAACTAACACAACATTGTAAAGCAGTTTTACTCCAATTAAAAAAAAATCAGATAAATTAGCAAACATCACTGTATTTGAATTTTAAAAGTAAAGCAGATATACAGAGCTATTTCCATTTCTCTAAATGAATGACTAGAGGTGAATAGCTTATTTTATTCTCTAATCTAGTGCATATGTATCTGTGTATATGTATCTGCTCAAATTCCATATGTTACAAGTCCATATTGACTATAAAGTTGAAGGTATGTGTTGAATTAATGAGTTTTCCTTCATCTTACTTTATCTTACTTGAGGTTACAGATCTCCTGTAATCACATTTTATTGTCTTATTTTATGTTAGTTTATTCATAGTCAATTATATAAATTATTGATTTATCAATTGAAAACATACAATGGGAGATAATGAGTTTGGTAATGCAAAATTTCATAATCTCAACTCATAACAAATCATTTTAAACATCAAACAATGCCATGGGATTAATAAATGTACAACTTATAAATTAGCAAACAGTTCTCAGACACAGGAAGAAGTTACTGGATGAAGTTGAGACCAATGGGTATAAGAAAGATGGAAGGAGAGAGATGGGAGTTTGCCAAAGACAACCATTCTACCCTGCAATTTTCTATACTTTGTTGGTCTCTCCTCCTACCTGAATCCAGAGTAGAGCTAGAGAAACTATTAAATCATCAAGAAAGTCTAACATGAAAAAAAGGACCACTTTTTTTTTTCATGACTACTTCTAGCTTATACAGCACCTGCACAAATTTTAATAAGATGGTCATCAACCTAGGTTAAAAAAATATACTATATTAATAGAAAACTAGAGGTATAGTAATGCCAACATATCAGGGGATAATTTCTATTAAAAACACAGTTTATTACTCACAGTTCCCAAGAGCAAGTGTCTCAGGCATATTACTGAATTGTCTACAGCAAGGTGTGTCCAGCATACGCCTGAAGGACAGATGTTAAAGCATTGAGTTTACAGATGTTAGAAACATGGTTAATGCATTAGACGAGTTGGAAAGATATATCTCCAGTTAGTTATTCTGGTTGGCTCTCCAGACCCACTCTCTGCCTTTCTTTGCTCTGCTCTGTGCCCTGAGAGGTCAACCTTGATGTACCACATTACTCCAACTCTCTTTCCCTCTGCTTGCAGGTAGACTCAGCAATGAGACACACCTTCCGGAGAGTGGAGGTGGGAAGGAGAATGGGCCTGGCTATTTATATTATTCCAACTCCCTCCCTTCTGACATTGTCCTACTTGTAGTTCTAACCTCTATCAGGCAGCCTGTCTGCCACCACTTCTGCTTTTACCCATATCTAGTGACATTCACCTCATCCTTTTATAGTTAGGGATTGTTATGGATTCCCGTTGTCTATGCCCTGTGTGTGTCCCTATCTCTTGTAGATTTTCTGCATGTTGCACATACTTCTGTAAATACTGACTTCAATAAATTATCTTCAATTAAACTATGAATACACCATTTCTCTTTCCTGCTGGGACGCTAATGCTGCACACTTTTTCTAGTTAGGCACAGCCCTGCCAGTCCCAGCTTGGTGCAGAAAGGTGTCCTTTGCACTAATGAAAAGACATCTCTCTTCTTTGTCCAGCCCAGTGCCAGGATGCAGAGTTTGATAAGTAAACACAGACCACATTTTAGCTCCCGGTAGCCTTCTTGCCTTTTGCTTCAGACACTGGCGAATGCATTCACAGAGGAAAGAATGTAACATGTGTGCTGCACTTACCATGGAAGAAAAGTAAGGAAGGAGAAATGGCACAGTCCCCTGCCTCTCCCACAAGTGTTTATGCTTAAGGTTCTTTTTCTATAATACAGTTACACATTAATAATGTGGCTGTACTTATTACTCACCATTTTATGTGACATATTTCATTCAGATAGGAAATACTGTGGTTCTTAATGCATCACAATCTCATGGAAGCTATGGAGATTAAGTTTATGTTCTCCTGTAGTGAAACATTGTTATCCTTTTTTATACAAATTCACTTCTTTTGCTCTACATAAATTATGGACTGATGTATGAAGGTCATGTATAAAAACACACAACTTGTATAGTTTTTTTTTTCTTTTGGTGGAAATTCATAGGTTCATCAATGAGGCTCATCTTTAGTGCCTGGAACTAGTATCTGTTAAAAATGATAGGATTTATGAGGTTTTAGAGTAATTTGGACAGGAAAATGGGAGCTTTCTAGTTAGGTGAGCAGGAAGGAGGAGTGAGGAGAGAGTATGAGGGTTTAGAGGGACTTAGACATCCAGAGAGCATATCGTGGTGCCCAGCAGTGGAAGGCTGGAGAGGAGACCTACTGGACTGGGAAAGGGGTCCAGGAGAGTAGTTGGAAGGTGAATGGCATGTATTGCTTATCATTTTACATTTTCATTTCTGTAATATATTCATAGCTCTTAACATTAACTATAATTGTAATCAGGCCCTGTATTCCAGTTAAATCACACAGTCACTTTTTTTAGCTGTCTGAATCAGAAAAAAACAGATTTGTTTTTTAATTTTATTGACGTATAGTTGATTTACAATGTTGTGTGTAATTTCTGCTGTACAACAAAGTGACTCAGTTATCCGTATATATATTCTTTTCCATTATGATTTGTCACTAGATATTGAATATAGTTCCCTGTGCCATACAGTAGGACCTTGTTGTTTATCCATCCTACGTATAGTAGTTTGCATCTGCTCATCCCAAACTCCCAATCCTTCCCTCCCCACCCCCTTGGCAACCACAGTCTGTTCTCTATGTCTGCGCGTCTGTTTCTCTTTCATAGATATGTTCATTTGTGCCATATTTTAGATTCCACATATTAGTGATATCATATGGTATTTGTCTTTCTCTTTCTGACATACTTAGCTTAGTATGATAATCTCTAGGTCAATCGCTGTTGCTGCAAAAGGCATTATTTCATTCTTTTTAATGGCTGAGTTATATTTTATTGTGCATATATACCACATTTTCTTTATCCATTCCTCTGTTGCTGGACATTTATATTGTTTCCATATCTTAGCCACTGTAAATAGTGCTGCTGTGAACATAGGGGTGCATGTATCTTTTTCAATTATAGTTGTTTGGGTATATGTCCAAGAGAGGGATTGCTGAATCATATGGCAAATCTATTTTTAGTTTTTTGAAGAAGCTCCATACTGTCCTCCATAATGGCTGCACCAATTTACATTCCCATCAGCAGTGTAGGAGGGTTCCCTTTTCTCCACACCCTCTCCAGCATTTATTATTTGTAGACTTTTTAATGATGGCCATTCTCACTGGTGTGAGGTGGTACCTCATTGTTGCTTTGATTTGCATTTCTCTAAAAATTAGCAATGATGAGCATCTTATCATGTGCCTATTGGCCATCTGTATGTCTTCTCTGGAGAAATGCCTATTGAGGTCTTCTGCCCATTTTTTGATTGGGTTGTTTGTTTTTTTTTGTTATTGAGTTGTAGAAGCTGTTTGTATATTTTGGAAGTTGTTGGTTACATCATTTGCAAATATTTTCTCCCAGTCTGTAGGCTATCTTTTCATTTTGTTTATGGTTTCCTTTGCTGTGCAAAAGCTTATAAGTTTGATTAGGTCCCATTTGTTTATTTTTGCTTTTATTTCTATTGACTTGGGAGACTGACCTAAGAAAATATTGGTACAATTTATGTCAGAGAATGTTTTGCCTGTGTTCTCTTCCAGGAGTTTTATGGTGACTTGTCTTACATTTAACTCTTTAAGCCATTTTGTGTTTATTTTTGCACGTGATGTGAGGAAGTGTTCTAACTTTAGTGATTTACATGCTGCCATCCAGCTTTCGCAACACCAGAAAACACAGATCTTCACAGCAGCTTTCTTCAGTCTCTCGATCCCCTCTCAAACTGTATTATAGACAAACATTGACAAGCTAATGGTATCTGTCAAATTGTTCAGAAACTGTAATTAAGGGAGATTATCCATGGGTGAGGTAGATAACTAAGGTCCCAGAACTTCATTGTCATTAATTCAAACTAAAACATATATATCATTTTTAACAACTCTTTTTGGTGATAAAACCCTATTAATTCGATCTAATTCCATTAATTTTTTCATCTATATAAAGTTTACTTAGAACCAAAGGATCCACTGTGTTTGATTTTAGTACTCTCATTAAAAACATTTATCATATTTTTGCCAGTATTTTTTCTTTTCAGCCCTGGTGATTTATTTACATGGAAATGGAACTTTATATAAACCATATATATGTATAATGGAGTTTTACTCAGCCATAAAAAGAATGAAATCTTGCCATTTGTAACAACATGGATAGACCTTGTGGGCATTATGCTAAGTGAAGTAAGTCAGACAGAGAAAGACAAATATTGTATGATCTCACTTATATATGAAATGTAAAAAAAAAAAAAAACCAAACAAAAAACGAGCTCATAGATACAGAGAACAGATTGGTGCTTGCCAGAGGTGAGGGGTGGGCAGAATGGGTGAAGGGGATCAAAATGTACCAAAAAAACTTCCAGTTATAAAATAAATAAGTCATGAGGAAGTAATGTACAGCATAGTGACTACAGCTAATAATACTGTATTGCACACTAAAGTTGCTAAGAGAGTAGATCTTTCATCTCATCACAAGAAAAAAGTTGTAATAAGGACTCAACAGAAGTTTACTGTTATTATTCTTTCTTTGTATTGGTAAATATTTTTATGACATTAATAGTATCTGCACCCAAAACAATTAATAATTTGGGCAATGAAAACTTATTTCACTGTATAATCATTCAGAGCATTTTAGCTTCAAAAAGATTTTCTGTTGTACTTGGTATTTTGAATGTTCCCTGAAAGTCATTATTTTTTGATGAAGCTGATGAATAGTGAGTCACATTTTAATATGTTAAAATTGGTTGCAAAAATGAACAAGGGAACATTAGGAAAAGTGCAAAAATAAGGTGAGATTAAAAGGCATGTTTTTGAGCCCAGAGTATATTTGCCACACAGGAATCATTGCGCCTCCTTGTACATATTTCAGTTGTTTTTTTTTTAAATGAATAAGATTTACCTTATATATTAAGGTGCTGCTATGTTGGGTGTGTGTATATTTACAATTGTTATATCTCCTTCTTGGATTGATCCCTTGATCATTATGTAGTGTTCTTCTTTGTCTCTTATAACAATCTTTATTTTAAAGTATATTTTGTCTAATATAAGTATGATACAAATAAACTTATGTACAAAACTTAAATAGATCTACAGACATAGAAAACAAACTTACGGTTACTGAAGGGGAAACGCAGGGAGGGATAAATTAGGAGTTTGGGATTAACATATACACACTACTATATACAAAATAGATAACCAACAAGGACCTAGTGTATAGCACAGGAAAACTGTACTCAATGTTTTGTAATGACCTGTGGGGGAGGGGAATCTGAAAAAGATAGATAGATAGATAGATTTATATATGTATAACTGAATCACTTTCCTGTATACCTGTAACTAACACAACATTGTAAATCAACTATACCCCAATAAAAAAGTAAAAATTAAAATAAATAAGATGTTGAGAAATATACTTTTAATAAAATATCTTTGAATTTGAACACTTTTTAGGTGTAATACACCCATTTTCAGGAAGTACACTTACATACATTGGAATTTTAATTGACATAAAGCAAGCACACATTCTAACGGAGCAATATTCCACTCCAGTCCCTTGTTCCACGGCAATCACTGAAAAACCACCCTTGCTTTTACTTTTCTCAGTGCCTGCATTTGTCGGTCTCCATTACTTATACTTTAATTCTTGCCAATGCCTTTGACTCACACCAGGACAGATGAAATGTAGCTGGTTTTCTACCCCCGCCCCCATCATTTCTACCCACCCCACTCTAATATTTTAAATTAGATCACTGTGATTCATTTTCTATTGATAGCTTTGTAACTTTATTTTTTATCATTAAATGCTTTTATTTCATCACTAATTCTCATGTTAGAAATGCAAACATTTCCAGTTAAATACATACAGAATCTTCTATTTCTTGTTCCATAAACATTAGACATTAACTTGGGGCTCTTGACTACAAAATATGATAATTTTACATCCTCCACCGTGGATTCCATCATTTATTCCATTTCAGCTTCCCATGAGAGTCTCATACAGGTCCATCCACGTTGTTACAAATGGCAAGATATCATTCTTTTTATGGCTGAGTAAAATTCCATTATACATATATATGGTTTATATAAAATTCACACAAACACACACACATACACACACCACATCTTCTTTATCCATTAATCCATTGATGGACACTTACATTGCTTCCATATCTTGGCTAAAGTGATGTTGCAGTGAACTTAGGGGTGCATATATCTGATGCCATTTTTTTTCTTGTAGAATAAAGTATAGCACAGCATTCCCATATACTCAAAATTGTCTTCTCTTACCATCTCCTTCACTGCCACCCATGTACGTTCTCTTCGCAACATTTTCAATTCACACTCCAATCTCACTTTCTCAGCAAAAAAAAAAAAAAAAAAAAAAAAAGACCTCTTATACCATACTGATTCATTCATGCTGAAAATTATGTTGCTGTTATTATCCACACAGATTTATGTGTGGTACTGTATTATCTTAATTGCTAAATAGGTCGTGTTTTATAAGTCTGGACTCCTCTGCAGTGCTATATCCTTATGCTTTCTTGCACACCCCACAGTGCCTAATACCATTCTGGACACTCAGTAAACATTCCATAGAGTTGTTGGATTGTAATTAAAAGATGATGACACTCAGGCATGTCATTTGTGATTAGGCTGAATCTTTTGTGTTAAGGTGAATCGTTAGTGTCTGTAAACAGGTAGTTTGATCTTGAAGGGGATGCAAAAATAGGTGGCAGATTATTATACAAGGTTGTCATAGAGCAGCATTTCATCACTGACAGAGAATTTATGATAAGAATAAAGTCTTTTAAGGAAGAATATTAAAAATGCCTTTGCTGCACTTGGAGCTTATAAAGCAATAGAAAAGGTGTATTAGCTCCTGCTCTAAATTTTTAAACAACCAGCTACATTCCCATTTTTCTCCAAAAAGCCATCTTTTGGGGGAGGGGGTTTACTCCTGTTTTTCTATGGAATATTCCATTTGTTGTTATATTAAAATAATATTCTTTTCCAATCTAAATTTTAAAATGGACCTTTTGTAAAAGATAATTAAAAGCATTAAGAAATATTATTATGTATAAATAGAGGAAACAGTAACACATATGTCTTTTTAAATATTTCTTTTCAGAAAATACAGCTGTCCTCCTATTGGTTGTCCCTTTTCCAGGTGTTTTTTTCTATTCACTATTGTCAGTGTGTCACTTGTAAAACCCCTAAGAAAGGTAGAACCCAGAAAGGAAAAAAAAAAAAAGACACTTTTTCAAAATTTTTCTCAAAAGAATACAATGTTAAAAAATATAATGTGTTAAAAAAACCTCACGTTCATTGGAAATAAAGCATTGTAAGAAGTATCTTTGGATTTAAAGACAGCATTTGAAACTATGAAATTCCTGATGCATTTTTCATATGACTTCAATGTCGATGGCTTCTATCTACAAATCCTGGAATAAAGTAAAAATTTACCCTTAGCATCATATTCAATCAACCCAAAATGTGTCACTTAATAAAGTTACTATAAATCAATACAAAGAAGATGAGGTTTAATAAGTTTTAATGTGCCCAGCAATCTATGACCACAGACATTGGTACAGAGACGCAGCCCAGCAGCACTTCCTGAGACAAATGGAATTTTTCTGTTCTTCATTGTATGACCAAGTGATCACTAGCCACGTATGTCTCTTGAACACTTGAAATGTTACCAGTCGAACTGAGAAAGTGAATTTCAGTCGTATTAGCCACATGTGGCCAGTAGATAATGTATCTGACAGTGCAGTCTTCGAGCAAAGGAGGACTTGGACACAGCAACAGTCAGTTTCATAGCAGGAAACTCATTGTACGGTCAACAGGGTTTAACTGAAAAAAACCAACCAAACAAACAAACAAAAAACCATGACAATATATTGTGTTTCTGCAGCATGTGTAAAGTAAACTACGTGACAATATTGTTGTAAGGCTTTTACACTATGCAAATTCTATAATAAAGGATAGTTTTCAACAAATGGTGCTGTGACAATTGGATGTCCATAGGCAATAAAATTAACCTTGATGTATATATACCTCATATCTCACATAAAATCATATTCCTTAATATATCAATACAATGTAAAACTATAAAACTTCTGTAAGAGGCTATTAGGAGAAAATACTTTTGTCCTTTTGTTAGGTAAGAAGTTCTTGAATATGATATAAAAAGCACACTCAAAATAAAGAAAAAAGGATAAATTGGACTTTATCAACATTAAAATATTTTAGTATTCAGAAATTTTTAACTGAAAAGACTCAAGGGAAGACCCATATATCAAAGTATTTATAGGGGTTAAGGAAATAAGAAAGGGTAGGGGAAACCCAGAGACTACAGCAGCAGGATGCCATTTCACCAGAGTTAACAGCCAGAGTCAAACGATGTTAGCACAACCCAGTAAGGGCTAAAACCCTGGAAGAGGGCTGCCCAAGAGAAGCTTTATTTGATGAGGAAAGTATCCACTGGAAAAACAGTCTACTTCTAACTACCTGCTACCATTATCCTAGTTTGGCATCCCAAGTGGAATCTAGAGGGTGGAGGACCTGATTGACATAGTCCACAGAAGTCATCCTTTCAGGGCACACACAGGGAAGAACAGTAAAAGCAAGTGGATTAGAGGAAATGCCCCTAAGATTCTACTCTCTTTACCAATCAGCTTCTGTTTTTGTCCTTTGATTAATTTCAGAAAAATGCATTCCCTACTTAGAAGAAATACGAAGTCCCACAGTCACCATATCTTTGCAGGGTGAGGCCAGTCGTCCATCAGTCAATCTTACCTGGATCTTAGATTGTACAGAAGGTCTAGGTATATAGCTGTTTTTCCAGAGCTTTTTCATCTTGATAAATGGTCAAAACTGCCTCTGGAGAAAGCTTGGGACAAGATTTGCAGTGTATACTTGTTGCCATGTTGCATTTTTGCAAAATAACCAAAACCTCCCTCCAAGTTAGTATACTGCAAGTCTGTAAACTGACTCAGGTCTAGGGTGAGGTTAATGGGTCTGTGAAACCCCACGTGGTATTTGATTCAAATGTATCCCCACCACACACAGATGCTTTATCTCATATTTTATCCAGAATCCTTGGTGAATACTCCCCTATGGATAGTCTGGTTCAGTCCAGTGTCACAATGTCTCTTCTTGCATATAACATCATTAGAATATTTCCCAAAACTCTCCCTTGGATCTTGACAAATGAAATTATCAAAGATCTTGCAACTCCTTCAGCGTATACAGTTTCTCCTTTAGGAAAAGACTATGCACTTTTCTTCCGGTGGTTAATACTCAGTTATTAATCTCATTATGAGACCAAAGGCAATGAGGGGTGGTGAAGATAGATTCTGAGAATTATCTGCATATTATTTTGAGGCAACCACCCAAATGAAGTCACTGAAACATTTCTTTGCAAGGAAGATTAGTTCCCGGAGCTGAAGGAGCAGAGCTGCTTCCACTGTCAAAAGCACTGCAGGAGGACTTTTAGATTCCAGATTGCAGCTTTGTCTGCTTTTGCCCAATGTCGTGGCTCCACTCCTTCCCAACACATTTTCTTTTCTTAGGCATAAATGACTTGGCAAGTTGTGCATTTCAGCGACATTGCAACTTTGCATCCCCTGCAGTCAGACCCTGGATTTGATCTTCAGCCCTGTCTGCCCTATGCTACTACAAATTAGGGATTATTTTAAGGCTGCTATTAAGGATTTCTGGATCTCCACCTGTGATGTGAATTGAGAATTCAGGTTTTTGAACATATATTTATCTTTGTACTCTTCAGAACAGTCAGAAACAAACATCCCATCCCATAATCTTTGCAATAACCTTTGGGTTTTTTTGCCATAGCCACTTAAGTGCCAAAGACAATTGATCACTAAATGATTTGCACTCAGTCAGTAATTCATTCCATGTCATTCCAGTGAAAAATTGAAATCTGTGATGCTGTTCCATCAGGTTATCATTCTACTCACACATAGGAGAGGAACCCTAGGCAGAATCCTGCTTATGGTACCAATTATTGTATCAGCTGGGGTTGCAGCAGAAGACAGAGGGCATGTTCAAAATGGTTCTAATAAAAAGAATTTAAAGAAGACAGGGCTAAGTGAACCAGAAAGAGATGGTGAGACAGGCAATGGGGACTTGTGGTGGGAATCCTGAAGGGAACAGCCCAGAAAGCACAGTGCATCTGCAGAGATCTGGAACAGCTGGCACACCACTCAGCAAATGCTCTCACTGAAGAGGAGAGCAGCTACTGTTAGAAATGCCATGACACAAAGAAGGAAGAGGGAGAAAAAAGTACCCTGGCCTCACTCTCCTCCCACCCTACACTCCTTCCTGGTGCCCTGCACTTACAAACCCAGCCAAGGTCACGGGATAAAGCAGTCCCACTGATGCAGTCTATGCTGTATCTTACGATGCAGAGCAGAACAGAGACGAGAGAGAGGCCAACAGGAAATAACGGGCACAAACACTTAAAAAAAATCTCAGGCAATGGCAGAAAGACCAATATGTTAACTTCTCTTGTGACTACAGATTTTAAAATAAAACTTAGGGGAACTAACTAGTAAATGGATTTTGTAGTATAATCTATATGGCATCCAAGAGTACCCTGTCTTGTTATATTAACAGCATTATAACTTGAAAACCACAATGGAATTCTGTGATGAATCCATTATTATTTATAAAATATTTGAATTTGGTATGCATTATTATGGTAAGCAGAAGTAACTGTAAAATGCAGAAGTTCAGTTCACCAGGAAATTCATCAATTATGCAGTTGTATATAAATGATAATAAGCATATATATTATAATTTTTATTTTCTTTGAATGCCTTTATTGTGAGTATATAATGGTATCTAATTATGACTTAATTTGCTTTTCCAGATTACTAATTATGTTGAACACTGTTTTATATACTTATCAATTGTATATCTTATTTAGTGTGACGTCCATTAAACTAATTTGACAACTTTATATTTGGTTGTTTGTCTTATTATTGAGGGATAAGAGGTCTTTTTCATTTTTGCAATGTATAGCTATGTCTAAATAGACAGGTTTATATATTAATATAGATATGCTAAAATAGATATAGATGTTTATAATCATATATATTAAAAATATAGAATTAATAAATAGCATGAATGAAAAGGTAAGCTGTGGAATGGGAGAAAAGTATGTATAATATATTATTTATGTATTTTGTTATAACAAAATATATGCAAAATATATATATATGATATAATATTTCCTCCCACTCCATAACTTACTTTTTCATTTATTTAATAGTATCTTTCAAATGTGGTTTTATTTGAATTAAATTTATCAAATGTTTTTCTTTTATATTCATGGCTTTCTTCGGACATATTTGCCTAACCCAGGATTACAAAGTTTTTCTCCTATGCTTTCTTTTAGAGACTTTATTGATTTAGCCCTTATACTTTGGTCTTTGTTCTCAGTTGGGTGAAATATTGTCTATGGTGTAAGCTAAGGATCAATAAGCATTTATTTCCAATTAGAGATATTACAGCACCATTTGTTAAAGATATATAATTCTCTCTGTTGAATTAACCTGGCATGTTGTAGAAAAATCAGTTGACCACGGATGTGTAGCTGTATTTGAAAACTTCCTACCTGTTTCCCTTGGCCCATTTGTCTATCCGTATACTAATACTGCACAGTTTTGATTACTTAGCTTTATATGAAAATCTGGTAATCCAAGTTCCTCAGCTATGTTCTTATTCAAATTTATTTCATGTCTTGTTTCTTTGCATTTTTACAAAAACTTTATCATTAGTGTATCAATTTTTATACAAAATCTACTAGGATTTTTATTTTAATTGCATTGACTCTAAGGGTGAATTGACATAGTATTGATACTCTAAAAAACATAATATATCCATTTATTTAAATCTTTATTTTCTCTCAGAAATATTTTATACTTTTCATTGTATAGCTCTTACATATACTTTATTTAATTTATCCCTAAGTAATCTTGTTTTTGGATGCTATTGTATTTTTTTTTTTTTTTTTTTTTTTTTTTTGCTGTACGCGGGCCTCTCACTGCTGTGGCCTCTCCCGTTGCGGAGCACAGGCTCCGGACGCATAGGCTCAGCGGCCATGACTCATGGGCCGAGCGGCTCCGCAGCATGTGGGATCTTCCCGGACCGGGGCACGAACCCATGTCCCCTGCATTGGCAGGCAGACTCTCAACCACTGCGCCAC
>RJWK010044943.1:0-18190 GCA_004363435.1 Platanista minor | reverse complement strand
TTGTGACCACCTAGAGGGGTGGGATAGGGAGGGTGGGAGGGAGGGAGATGCAAGAGGAAAGAGATATGGGAACATATGTATATGTATAACTGATTTACTTTGTTATAAAGCGGAAACTAACACACCATTGTAAAGCAATTATACTCCAATAAAGATATTTAAAAAAAAAAACCAATGGCATTTTTCACAGAGCTAGAACAAATAATTCTAAAATTTGTATGGAAACACAAAAGACCCCATTAGCCAAAACAATACTGAGAAAGAACAAAGCTGGAACTATCATGCTCCCTGATTTCAAACTATACTACAAAGCTACAGTAATGAAAACCATATGGTACTGACACAAAGCAGACCTATAGATCAGTGGAACAGACTAGAGAGCCCAGAAATAAACCCATGCTTATATGGTCAATTAATCTATGACAAAGAAGCCATGAACATAAAATGGGGAAAAGACAGTTTCTTCAATAAATAGTGTTGGGAAAACTGGACAGCTGGATGCAAAAGAATGAAACTGGACTACTTTCTCAAACCATATACAAAAATAAACTCGAAATGAATTAAAGACTTAAATATAAGACCTGAAACCATAAAACTCCAAGAAGGAAACATAGGCAGTATGCTCTTTTTTTTTTTTTTTTTTGTGGTATGCGGGCCTCTCACTGTTGTGGCCTCTCCCATTGTGGAGCATAGGCTCAGCGGCCATGGCTCACGGGCCCAGCCGCTCCGCGGCATGTGGGATCTTCCCGGACCGGGGCACGAACCCGTGTCCCCTGCATCGGCAGGCGGACTCTCAACCACTGCGCCACCAGGGAAGCCCAGCAGTGTGCTCTTTGACATTGGTCTTAGCAATATTTTTTTGGATCTGTCTTCTCAGCAGGGGAAAGAAAAGCAAAAATAAACAAATGGGACTACATAAAATTAAAAAGTTTTTGCACAGCAAAGGAAACTACCAACAAAATAAAACGGCAACCTACTGAACAGGAGAAGATATTTGCAAACAACTCCAATATCCAAGATATGCAGAGAACTCATACAACTTAACATCAAAAAAAATTTTTTTTAATTTAAAAATGGGCAGAGGATCTGAATAGACATTTTTCCAAAGAAGACAAACCAGATGGCCAACAGGCATATGAAAAGATGCTCAACATCACTAATCATCAGGGAAATGCAAATCAAACCCACAATGTTACCACCTCATATCTGCCAGAATAGCTATTATCAGAAAGACAACAAATAACAAGTGTTGGTGAGGATGTGGAGAAAAGGGAACCCTCAGGAACTGATGGTGGGAATGTAAGTTGGTATAGCCACTACGGAAAACGGTATGGAGTTTCCTCAAAAAAAAGTAGAACTACCATATGATCCAGCAATTTTACTTCTGGGTACTTACCAGAAGAAGACAAAACTACTCATTGGAAAAGATATATGCACCCCAGTGTTTGTTGCAGCATCATTTACAATACCCAAGATATGGAAGCAGTGTAAGTGTCCATCAACAGATAAATGGATAAAGAAGATGTGGTATATAGATAATGGAATATTACTCAGCCATTAAAAAAGAAATGAAGCCTTGCCATTTGCAACAACGTGGATGGATCTAGAGAGTATTGTGGTAAGTGAAATAAGTCAGACAGAGAAAGACAAATACTGTATGATATCACTTATATGTGGAATCTAAAAACCAAACCAAACAAACAAAACAAGCTGAAAACAGACTCATCGGTACAGAGAACAAAAGAATGGTTGCCAGAGGGGAGGAAGGTGGGAAGGTGGGTGAGATAGGTGAAGGGGATTAAGAGGTACAAACTTTCAGTTATATAATAAATAAGCCACGAGGATGTAATATACAGAATAAGGAATATGGTCAATAATATTGTAATAACTTTATGGGGACAGATGTTAACTAGAATTATGGTGATCATTTCATAATGGATACTAATGTCAAATACTATGTAGTACACCTGAAACTAACACAGTATTGTACATCAAATATATTTCAATTAAAAGTGTATACATAATCTTGAATGGATGAAAACAATACTTACTCAACACTATGACATTCTGACAGAGCCTCGTCCTTGAGGATTTATTCTTTCAACCCTTCTTTCTTAGCTGTCTCTTTAAGGCAGTTTCCTTCTTGTACCACGTGTCCTGGCTCCTTTGGGACAGGCGAATTCTTTGGCTTACCCAAGTCTGAGCTCTAAGTGTGCGCACATGGAGCACGCCAAGCTGAGTGTGCACCTGGAATATCAAAGCCCTCAGTGGGTTTGGAGGGAAGCCAGCCACACCTCCCAGACCCATCCAGAGAGAGTGTTCCGGCTGCCCTGCGATTCCTGATCCTCTTTTGCTTTCTTGAGAACAAAGTTCGAAGTCACAGAACTGGAAAGGGTGTTAGTGACAGAGAGTCCAGCCCAGCTCTCTCAGAAATTGTAGGCCCTACTCCCTGCTCCTCAAACCAACTAGGACAGGCAGGGTGTCTGACTGCTCCTTAATTCTTAGTAGCAATAGTTCCTCCCCTTTTTCTGGGCTGTCACCAGCTCCACTGGTTTTGAACAAGTGGCCAGAAAGCTTGGGGTACCTTGCAAAGCCCCCAGGATGGATGAATGGAACGAAGGTGGAAGGAAGAAAGGAAGGAAGGGAGGAAGGAAGGGAGGGAGGGAGGGAGGTTGGAAGAGACGGATAAATAAAGGGGTAACCCTAGCCGGCGAGGCTGAACCCCTCGCGGAATCCACCCACCCCCATCCCGCCCTCCTCCTATTCTCAGGCCGCCGCTCTTGTGTCCCACGTCCGGCTGGGGCGCACCGAGGGAGCATGCGGGGCAGCATTTGACTTGGCACGGGGTTGGGGGTAGGGCAGCAAGGGCGAGGGGAGGTGGGGGAGGAGAGGTGGGGAAGGGGAGGGCCTTGGAGAAGGAGGAGGGGAGGGGCGCGCGGGGAGCCGGCGCGGCCGAGGGGGCGGCTGGCTGCGGCGCGGGCTGGCGGGCGGGTCGAGGGACGCGATGCCGCCGCCGCCGCCGCCGCCGCCGCCTCCCCGCCGGCCCGGGCTGCGCCGCCGGGGCTGAGCCGCCGCTAGAACCGCGAACCGAGCGGCCGCTGGGCGCGCCAGCAGCCCGGGAGGATGGGCTGCGGCGGGAGCCGGGCGGATGCCATCGAGCCCCGCTACTACGAGAGCTGGACTCGCGAGACGGAGTCCACATGGCTCACCTACACCGACTCGGACGTGTCGCCCAGCAACGCCACCCCGGACAGCGGCCCCGAGGCGGGCGGCCTGCACGCAGGTGAGCGCGCCCGGCTCCCGCAGACCCCCAGCGCTGGGAGGCGGGGCACGGGAGGGGGAAGCTGGAGGGACGCGGGGCGCCGGGGCAGCCCAGCCCCCCAGAGAATTCTGTGCGGAATGGTGTTGGTAGTGTTGGGGCCAGGGGAGGGGGGAGGCGGGAGACAGACAGCACCTGCCTGCTGGCAGACTGACCGACCCAGACCCAGGGAGCAGGGCCAACCAGAGACCCCTACAAAAAAGGCTGAGCTAATCCCCTGGGCCTCGCGGAAACCCCGCACCTCTTGGCCTCCGCCCGTGCCTGCTCATTGGCCGGGGACGGGTGGGGTGGGAGGACAGCCCGTGTGGCTTGCACACCTATCCCGCCGCCCACCCAGGCTTCTCGCCCGCTTGGACTCGCCTCCGTTGGATTTTGGCCCGTTTCCTCCTCTGGCCGCCTGGGCACCCAGCCGGGCCACTCCATCCACTGGCCGCCTGGCCCCTCTCTCCCTTGATTTATAGACTGGCCCAGGTTACCTGGGTGGCTTCTTCCTCGTGGCTTCCCCCTTTTCTCCCGTGTCTCGGGTTTTGAAAACCAGAATCCTAGTTCAGGGCACAATAAACAATGGCCGCCCCATCACTAGTTCTGCACTTCAGCTTACTTTTCAAGCAGTTGTTTCATAGCAAGGACTTCCTCTCTACCCCACGGTGCCTCGATGCTTCCTTCATATGAGGCAGGGCATGAAAGCGGATTACGACGATAAATTAAATACTCTTACCATTCTGGCAGAAATCTGATAGAAGGCTATACAAAGAACTTTCTGGACCAGTCGCAAATCAGATTTTGTTTTTTTGTTTTTTTAAAGCAGACAGTAATAATTGTAGCGTAGCGATGAAAACAGACTGTTGCCACAGGCTGACCTTTAATCATAAACTTGTTAGTGACGTTAAACGGAAAAAACCTCACTGCTTATTACATGGATGTTGTCAGAAGCCAGATCAATATTTGTATAAGAATAAATTAACTATTTCCCTTTATGTTGCTGGCATTTTTGAATATTGAAATCTAAAATAGGAAATGAGGTTAATTTGAAGCATAGCATATATTATTATAAGGAGGAGGAGAGAAACGTCAACTACTCCTAACACATCAGTAGTCCTAGTCCTAAATTCCTGCCTCCTAAATAAGAGCTGGCACTTTAATCCTGAGACTCTGTCTCCATCTTTTAGGACCAAGCTGGGTCCTTTTACACATGAACTTTGTGATTTTGTTTGTTTGTTTGTTTTAAGCTAGAACCGTCAGTGAAAATTGTGCAAGGCATAATACTTCATTTGTCTCTAATTTTTCTGACTCACAGTGGCAGTCATAATGGTTATTTCGTATTGCTGATGCTTTCAGTGCGCTTTCAAATGGTGTTGGCTGAATTCAGTGTCAGAATGAGGATGAGACATGAACCTTCAAAATAGACCTGGTAAATGTTAGATGTAACAGCATTTCCTGAGGAGGTATGGTACCTCTCAGGAGACACTCAAAAAGACCAGAGCTGCGCTCCAAGGAAATAAGGTTAAAAATATCTAACGTGGAAAAGAGCAAAGTACAGCTTCAGGGAATGGTTGCCTTGGTGACTGGAAGTATATGGTGTGTGTGTGCGTACATGTGTACGAGCGTGAGAGAGTTATTATGGGATGGCTAAATATGTACGTATTTATTTGTTTCCAATGCTTATTCATTTATTACTCTGCCATCCTGAGTCACGTCCCATCATGCATCATGAGATCTGGTTCCCGCAACAGGTGAGGTCTGGGACAAGCATGCTCATTCGTGGTACCCTACCAAACATGGGACAGCCCTGCCAGGCAAGTGGTCCTGAAGACCTGAATCATTCACAGGAAGGGCTCGGCTCCAATCTCAGAACAGCGCCCTGAAATTGGCAAGGCACTTAGATGGGCAGGATCATTTCAATTCCCTAGAAATTTCCATCAGCCTCAGATGAGAGGAACATTTCTGCAGATCAAGGTGGACTCAAGCCGTCCCTGGAAATCCACTGGCATTCCCTTTACAGCCCTTAGAAAAATGCCTTCTTGATTCTTGTGGATTTTTCAGACTAGCAACTGGTCATCTTTGGTCAGAGTGGGTCATTGGAGAAAGCGACAGTTCTCCTGGGTTTCAGCCACCCTGTGAGATTAGCCAGCATCCTTTGTGTTTTTCTTCCTTCCTGCTCCCCCAGCCTCACCCACCTGCTGACAGTGCACCACCTGTGAATTCAGTTCCAGTCTTCTGGGGGGCACACCCTGGCCCTCAGTGACTGTGTGGTGATAAGAAGCCAGAATGCCACATTTTCCTCTTTCCATCAACCCTTTTCTGATGGGGGGACAAAAGGAAAAGCTGGATTTAGGGTAATTCAGATTGTAAAATCATCACTAACGGCTTCATGGCTAGAACTCTAGAGCTGGAGAGGCTCTCTGAAGGTCGTCTGTTGAAGGCAGATGGAATTCAGTTAAGTTGCCCCAGTCTGCACTGCACAGCCTCCCAGTCCTTTCACAGTTCTTACCCCCAGCTCCCTCAGTTCTCAAGAGTCCTTTCTTTCTGGGCCCTTGGTCACTCTCCTTTAGTAGCAAATTGAAGCCACTTTTCTTCTAGCCATCCTAACCTCAGGAGCTCTGAGGGCAGGGAGTGGACTAATGCATCTTTATATCTTGTGCTTAGCCAGTTACACTGTGGAGCACCCGGCTGGGATTTTCTTGAATGAGTAGGCTCTCCGTTTAAACCTACCCTCCCCTGTCAGCTCTTCCTAGATTCCCTCCCGCTTTGCTCTGCCTTGCATCCCTTGCTGCTGATGTTTTCCCACTTGAATGAGTTTAACCTAGATTCCTCCAAGTGTCTTTCTGAGCCCACAGCTTTTCTTTAACAAGTGCCCCCAGCTTTGCCCTACCCCACTGAAACCCCTGGCCCAGCTCAAAGATGCCATTTCTTCTGTAGTGCCACCACCCGTCAACCTCAACTCCACACCCGTATCTACCAGAAAGCCCTATTTAAGCACATCTGCTTGTAAACCTCATTTCTGTTTCTCTTAGTCCTGTCCAGATTGAGGTCACGTCACATGACAAGTGTTCAGTATTTGTTGAATGAATTCTGCATTTCACTGTGGGAAGGAGGCATGTTTTTCTGCCAGTTCCACAAAGGAGAGAGTTTCTTTCCTTCTTCTCCTTCCTTACAGGATCCTTACATGATCCTGAGCCTTTGATCTCTGTGTTTGGGGATCACCTCCACTTGCCAGCAGAATTCGATTTTTCGATTTGGCTATTATGTAGGCTGGAATTAAAGACCTAACTGAAGCCGCAGCATCTGATATCCATTGCTTCTCTGTGTCATCGAAGCCTGTCTCTCTGTCACAGGAGGAAATTAAATTGGTCGGGTGTGATTTAGTTCTCATAAAATCAGTTTGCTGGATTGATTTTTACCTCTGTGGTCTGATGGAGGTCTCCTATGGAGAAAGGGGGTCTCTGAGGTTGCTCTGCCCCAGCCTAGCTCAGCCATTCCATACATGAATAACTTCCTAGCTTCACCTCAATGTAATCACGAGTCCCTTAAGTTACATCCTTAAAGATCCCCTTTTCTTTTTTTTTTTAAAACCTAGTATAGGACATAGACTATTTTAGATAGTCTATAGATTTTTTCTTTTCGGCTGCATTGGGTTGGGTCTTCGTTGATGCGCGCGGGCTTTCTCTAGTTGCAAGCGGGGGCTACTCTTCGTTGTGGTGCGTGGGCTTCTCCTTGCGGTGGCTTCTCTTGTTGTGGAGCGCGGGCTCTAGGTGCGTGGGCTTCAGTAGTTGTGGCACGTGGGCTCAGTAGTTGTGGCGCACGGGCTTAGTTGCTCCACGGCATGTGGGATCTTCCCGGACCAGGGATCAAACCTGTGTCCCCTGCATTGGCAGTTCCCTCCCCTTTTCTACTGTTAGTATTTTTCTAATGTCTCTAGAGAATAAAACATTTCAAATTCCTCTAAAATGCTTCTACTTTATAGTTTTAAATTGCTATAATAAGTGCTTTAGTGAATGCAAGATGGAAGATTGCAGAATTAGACTCACAGCAAAATGATTTATCTAAATCAATTGAAATATGTCAGGTGAAATGAAGAGCACTTAATATTACCATTAGCTAACATTTATTGCTATCTTACCAAGGGCCAGGTGCTGTACTTAGTGGCACTTTATGTAAATCATCTCTCTTAATCCTCACGAGGGGGGATGAGGTAGAACTATTGCTATCCTTCTTTTGCAAGTGAGGGAATGAGGCTTAGAGTGTGCAGTAACTTTTCCCGATCCAGGACTCGAATCCAGCTTTTTCTGACTCCAAAGCCCGCACTCCTAAATCCTGCCTTCCTGATGAATGGGGGGATCAACTATAGAATTCTTGATTTGACAGTGGATGGAACTCGAAGTCTAGTGTGATCTCTTGGCAGTCTAGTCTGGTCTCAGCACAGTTTTCTTCTGCAGCATCTCTGAGGAAGGGATGTCTCTTCCCTAGGGAAGGAGGTCTACCCATACCTTTGTCGAGCAGTTTCCCTTGCAAGAAACTCTTTCTGCTGCCTTGTAATTTCCACCTGGTCTCACATAGATCGTTCCTTCAACATTTGAAGATTGCTGTTGTATTTTCTCTCACCGTTGGTCCGCCAGGCCAAACACATGTAATTCCTTCAGTCATTTCTCAGACTTCTGTGGGACTGACCATATTCCTACAAATGCACTGTTTGGTTTGTCAAAGTCCCTCTTGATACAAGGGACCTATGGTTACCTCCAAGCTGCTGACGTCAGCTGAACAGCAGAAGGAAATATGAGGTCTGTTACGATGTGGATACTGACCCTTTCCCGATGCAGGTAAAACCAGGTTAGGATATATTTGTTTTCCTGCTGTTGTTGTTGCCATATTACCTTGGAGACTCACATGAAGCTTGCAATTAGTTAAAACCCTTAGGTCTTTCTTTCTAGTCACATTAAGTTCTATGACATCAGTGACATTGGTTTTCACTCTACATACCCAGCACCTGGAACAGTGTCTAGAATATAGGTGACACTCAATAAATGTTTGTGGAATGAGTGAATTTTTTTCCCTAATGAATCCTACATTTGTACTGTTGATTTCCATATCCCAAATTTGGGATTTTTATATTTCTTCTTGTTGGTTTCAGTTTAATGTTTAAACTTACTGACCTTGACTCATTTTGACAGTGCCACGAAGACAATAGTCTAGGTCTTCGTTGCCCTATGTTGGAAGTCTAAAGATAAAGGACATTTATTTGCTTGTTTGTTTATTCAATATACTGCTGGCACAAAGATGAGTGAGCTATGTTCCTCGACCTCAAGAACTTAATAGTATAGGGGACACAGGTGGACACACTTCAGGTCAGCATGGTGCACACTGGAACAGCATGAAGGAAGGGTGCTGGGGGAGTACAGAGGACTGAGTAGTTCATTTTCCCTGGGTAGGGGCCAGTGTGTACAGACCCCGGCAGGAGGCTTCCCTGCAGAAGGAAGCAGGACTGCTCCTGCAGACTTGCACAGCCGGTTACACTGATTCCCTCCTTGAGTGAGAGCACCTGTGCAGAACCCACCAGGGGCTTCCTGGTGGATAAGCCTCCCTGCTTCCCCCAGCTCTCTCTATATACCTGTTACCACTTGGTTATATTTTCAATCAATTTTTTAAATTGAAGTATAGTTAATTTACAATGTTGTTAGTTTTAAGTGTACAGCAAAGTGATTATATATATATATATATACATATAATTTTTCAGTTTCTTTTCCATTATAGGTTATGACAAGATATTCAAACAATTACTGACTAAGGTCTGCCCCCGTGGGAATGACTTGCTCCGTTGGTTAGGTAAGGTGTCTTTCCACTGGCCATTGTAGTCCTGCGCCTAACGCTGGGCCTGGCTATAGTAGGACTTCAAGCTATCTCTCTTGAATGAATACATGTCCTGAAACTTCTCTGTGTCCATTTCATTCTTCCTGCAGTGCCCAGAGATGATGTTTTCTTTCCTCAAAAGTTCCATCTGCTCGCCCTTTTCAGGTTCTTGTCTACCTGATGGGTTGTATAGTAAGAAAAGATCCCCACCTCTCTACGCCCCCTTTGCCAAACACAAGCCCCTTTGTTAGAAGGGAGGTTTTGCAGAAATCACTTCAAGAAACAGGTGGCAGCAAACCCGGGCAGTTCATCAACATCTAGGAAGTCTCACCTCTCATGGCCCCGGTCTCTTGAGCAGTCACCCGTCCTGCCCCAGGCTCTCCAAGTGCTTTGTCCAGCCCAGTGAGAGCAGCGGTCACACTGCACTGCCGGGCTTGTTCCTGTCTGTGTCTCGGGTTAGCCTGTGAGCTCTGCCAGGTTGTGGACTGCATGATTGGCATTTGCATGCCTGGCATCTACCACATGTGTGTTGAATGACTGTAAAAGTACCTAGGTGGATGAATGATCCAGCTAGGCAAGTGCGTTTTGTCTGTCTGTCTTGTACCCTCTTTTCTGAGTCCTATCTTAGATGATTTTGTCTTGGACATTAGTCCAGTGAACCGTGTCTTCATTGGACACTAGATAAAGCTATTCTGGCTCTGATCAGAAATGAATTTAAGGCTCCAGGCTTGGGCCTCAATGCGAGGAAGAGAGTCCCCTCTCAATCAGCAGGGAGTCTTTTCGCACACTCAGCAATCCCCCAACCCCTGGAGGTCCTACCTTCACCCT
This sequence comes from Platanista minor, assembly GCA_004363435.1. Taxonomy (NCBI): domain Eukaryota; kingdom Metazoa; phylum Chordata; class Mammalia; order Artiodactyla; family Platanistidae; genus Platanista; species Platanista minor. The sequence continues at coordinate 8,199 of RJWK010044943.1, read as the reverse complement.
GGGATCTGTGCACCTGTGACCCTCAGCCCCTTCCTGCAGATAAGACCATTCTGTCCTTTAGTGAAGCTGGGAGTCTGAGCCTGCTGTTCCTTACCCATGGTGCCTTGTCTTTCATCCCAGGAGCCCTTCTGTGACAGGCCCATGGCCTCTAGCCCCTCTCAGAAGACTATTTGACCCTGCCAGGACTCCTACAGAGGCTCTCTGGCTGGTCCCAATGCCACCTTTTCTTCCGTCTGTAGAGGAGACTGGGTGGGTGAACCCTGAGCCACATTGTGGCCCAGCCCCTTCCAGCTCAGCCACCAGCAGAGTTCACTTCCTCACGTGCCCCCTCCGACTCTGCCCCCCGCCCAACTGCCTCCTTCTCTCCAGAGATAAAGCTCTTTCAGAATGTTGCTGTGGGCTGAACTGTGTCCCACCAAGTGTATATGTCGAAATCGTAACCTCCAGAATGTGACAATTTTTGGGTTTTTTATTTTATTTTATTTTTATTGAATTCGATTTACAATGTTGTATTAGTTTCTGGTATATAGCAGAGTGATTCAGTTATACATATACATATTATTTTTCATATTCTTTTACATTGTGGTTTATTACAGGGTATTGAATATAGTTCCCTGTGCTATACAGTAGGACCTTGTTGTTTATTTTACATATAGTAGTTTGTATCTGCTAATCTCAAACTCCTAATTTATCCTTCCCCCACCCTCTTTCCCCTTTGGTAACCATAAGTTTCTTTTCTATGTCTATGAGCCTGTTTCAGTTTTGTAAATAAGTTCATTTGTGTTACATTTTAGATTCCACATATAAGTGATATCATATGGTATTTGCCTTTCTCCTTCTGACTTACTTCACTTGGTATGATAATCTCTAGGTTCATCCATGTTGCTGCAAGTGGCATTATTTCATTCTTTTTTACGGCTGAGTAGTATTCCATTGTATATATGTGCCACGTCTTCTCTCTTTATTCATCTGTTGATGGACACTTAGGTTGTTTCCATGTCTTGGCTATTGTAGATAGTGCTGCTATGAACATGGGGGTGCATGTATCTTTTCAAATTAGAGTTTTCTCTGAATATATGCCCAGGAGTGAGATTGCTGGATCATATGGCAACTCTATTTTTAGTTATTTAAGGAACCTCCTACTGTTCTCCATAGTGGCTGCACCAATTTACATTCCCACCAACAGTGCAAGAGGGTTCCCTTTTCTCCGTAACCTCTCCAGCATTTGTTATTTGTAGACTTTTTAATGATGGCAGGTGTGAGCTGGTACCTCACTGTGGTTTTGATTTGCATTTCTCTAATAATTAGCGATGATCAGCATCTTTTCATGTGTCTATTGGCCATCTGTATGTCTTCTTTGGAGAAATGTCTATTTAGGTCTTTTGCCCATTTTTTTTTTATTGGGTTGTTTGCTTTTTTGTTATTGAGTTGTATGAGCTCTTTGTATATTTTGGAAATTATGCCCTTGTCGGTCTCATTGTTTGCAAATATTTTTTCCCAGTCCATGGGTTGTTTTTTCATTTTGTTTATGCAAAACCTTTCATTTTATATAAGCAAAAGCTTATAAGTTTGATAAGGCCCATTTGTTTATTTTTATTTCTATTGCCTTGGGAGACTGACCTAGGAAAGCATTGGTTTGATTTGTGTCAGAGAACATTTTGCCTATGTTCTTTTCTAGAATGTGACGTTTTTTGGAGATAGGGTACTTACAGAGGTAATCAAGTTAAAATGAAGTCATTACAGTGGGCTCTAATCTAATGTGACTGGTGTCCATATGAAGAGGGAAATGTGAACACACAGACAGACAGACACTCAGGGAGAATGCCACGTGAAGATGAACGCAGAGATTGAACGGCCAAGGAAGGCCAAAGATGGCCAGCCAAGCAGCAGAAGCTACAGGAGAGGCATGAAACAGATTCTCCCTCACAGCCCTCAGAAGGAACCAACCCCACCAGCACCTTGATCTCAGACTTCTAGCCTCCGGAACTGTGAGATGATACATTTCTGTTAAGCCAACTGGTTTGTGGTACTTTGTTACAGCAGCTACAGAAGACTAAGAAACATGTATTTATGAGCACAGACACCGAACATTTGGAAATAATAAGAGAGAGGATTTCTGTGGTCACTGCCTCACACTTCCTTCAGAGATTGGGTCTCTTTCCTTGTCATTTATATTCAAGTAGCATTTATTGAGCATCTACTATAGGTGAGACTTTTTCTCTTGCGATGTTAGCTTACATAACTCTCTAAAATAACCTCAGAAACCATTGCTATCACCATCTGCCAGATGAGGAAACGAGGTTCAGTGAGATTAAGAGATTGAGCGGTTTAAACACAACACTGTAAATCAACTACGATAAGATTTTAAAAATAACAATATTAATAATAAAAGAGATTGAGCGGGGTCACCCATCCAGGAAGTGGAAGCACCCAGCTCAGAATCCAGTTCTTTAGTTTCTAAATGCAGGGCAGTGCTAACAACTAAGCACAAATTTAGGGCCCTCCTCCACCCCATCTGGTTTGGCTTTTTTGAAAATATGAGCCACTTGGAGTGGGAGCCTCCTGCCAGCGTTCTCAAGGATGAGGACAGGAGTCTTTGAAGAGACACGTGCAGCTCTGTGACACTGATCCACCCCCTGCCTGGGCTGAGTGTCCGCAAGCAGAGCTGCTGGGGCTGCTCAGAAAATCACCTGCATCCCACTCAACCTGATGGGCTCGTTAAAGATGGAATAGTCTTTGGGCAGAATAAGAATTTTTTCTGGTTTCAAATGAAATGGGTGCTCCTCAAGAAAATCTAGAAAGTGCAGAGAAGCACACAGGAGGAAATAGCGCCTCTGTAACATTTAGGTTTTGTCCTTAAGGTCCTGCATCTAGGTGTATATGGCGCACATTGTATCTTCTGTAGGGTTTATGTTTAAAGTTTGAGGGGGCATGGGAAAAATATCCCTCAAATTGCTTGGAAGCTCAAAGGCCAAGAAAAATAACTTTTTTGTTTCTTTGTGTTCAGGAAAATATTTAGAGGTGGTGGCAGCCAAAGTCTAGTTTGAATGGGGGAAGAGCAGGGGGCAAAGACTGTGGATCAACGAAGGGATTTTTCTCGCTGTTTTCTTTCAGTACTAAGCAAACGTAGTTGAAGTCAGGTAAGTTATATACTAGGTTAGTGCGTAGTGTGAGTCCATTGTGTGTAACCCCTCCACCTCCCCCTTTCACCTCCCTTCCATCCCCCAGAATTGGCTTGGGCTGAGGATGCTGTTTTATATTCTGCCTAGCTGTTTACTAGGGTTTAGAGTTGCTGTATGGATGTAGAAACATGAGGTATGTGTGCATACACGTGTACCAGCTCTCTGTCTGAGTCTCAAATGCCCATGAGGTCGTGCAGGTTGGCTGCCCAGCATTGGGGTTGCTACAACCCCATACACTGCAGCTCTGGGTCTCTGTGTCAGACAGAATAGATATGGAGTGTCTGCCTACATCTTGCCATGTGGCTTCTGTGTAATGAAGCAAAGCCAGAAGCCTGAGTAGATTTTCCTTAATCTAGCTCTATTTGCTTTACGAATAGTGCCAGTTTTTCCCAGATTCCAGGATTAGGTTGTCCATTAGTCCTTACTTTGGGTAATGTTGTGAGTCTTGGTCTTTTTCTGTCTTCATAGGCATTTTAATGGGCATTTGGGCAAGGCTGAGTCAGCGGCTCCTAGCTAGATGCTCTTCAGCCTGGAAGTCCAACCCAGAGCCTCTAGACCTTTTCCTCCAAGCCACTGCACCCACAGCTGTCAGACAGCCACACCTACGGGACCACTCAGCCAGATCTGATCTCTCTGTTTACAATCTCCTTCTCATGCGACCATGTCCTAACTTTTCTCTTCATCATCATCATCATCATCATCATCATCATCGTCATCATCATCATCTTCCTTGTTATTTTGCTTGGAGATAGTATAGTTCAGTGGTTAAGGAATTAGACTTTAACAACAGACATTTACCAGCTGTGTGACCTTGAGCAAGTTTCTTAGCTTTTCTGGGTTTCAGTTTCCACATTGTAAGATGGGAGTCATTGCACAATTCATGTACTCACAAATAGGAAGGGCATAGTGTTTGTTCCTTGTTTTCATACAAAAGGATTTATTAAAAAACCAGTAAGACCCTACTACGTCATGACACTGTCACACTGGGCTTTTAACACAAGACTTGCTCTATAATACTGGGGAGGGTGGGGCATAAAACACAAATTGATTCTGAAGCATAGCAATTAAAATAAAGCAATAAAAGCCAATTTCTTTGAATGAGAACTCAGAATCAAACTCCAGAGGGACCCAACATCATACATCCAGTTCAGGGACTTGATACAAAAAATTTAGCTTGAACTGCTCTCAGCAGGTGGCAGGGCCACCTTTAAGTGAATCTTCAATTTGGAAAATACTGCTTCACCACCTGTTGGGGATAAGTTGCAAATGGAACAATTTAGTATGGTTTGCAGCTATTTTGATGACCACCTCACCTGGATACTTTCCCATAACCACTGTGCTGGTCCCCACCTCTTGCACGAGCTCTTCCTGCAAATTCTCTGGATCTTCACTGTTGCTGTTGCTGATGATGTTCCTTCAATATAGCTACTTGTATCTCACATTTACTAAGACCAGCATTGTGGTATTTCTCTTCCATTACCTTCTTCATTGGTTCCTCTTCCTTAAAGGTAATAAAGCAGAACAAGGGCATAGTGTTTCAGTGCTGCCCATCCTGGCACCCAGGATCTCCCGCTTCTTCAGTCTCGCCCTGGACTCATCTCGCCAGTCGCAAACCCAGGGTCACCCCTCCTCTGTTTCTGAGTTGCTTGGCATTGCTGTTGAAAGTCACGAGTGTTGGCAATTGCATCCAGTAGTGATTCATGCCTAGAACCTCAGTGTCCTTACCAGTTCTCGGCAGTTCTGTTAGTTCCTTATTAATATGCTGTTTTAGTCCCCATGTAATACTCCTGATATTATTCTGTTCTTGCCCTCTGAATGCTAAAAAAAATGGAAGACTTTCTGTGAATTCTCCCATCTTTTCCTCCAATCACCTATTGTATATCCATCTTGCCACCTCAGCATTTTTAAACATCTTTAACCATCCCCTTTCCTCAGATCTGCCTGTTTGGATTCTAGGTCCACTGATGAGGTTGCTCCTTGTTGTAACAATAGATGAGGCCATCACAGGTGGTTCCATTTTTTTTTCTGCACTTAACAAAAAGTCTGGAGATTGGTAGCCACGCTGCTCAAGGCCGCTATCAAGGACCCGGGCTCTTTTTTTTTTTTTTTGCGGTACGCGGGCCTCTACACTGTTGTGGCCTCTCCCGTTGCGGAGCACAGGCTTCAGACGCGCAGGCTCAGCGGCCATGGCTCACGGGCCCAGCCGCTCTGCGACATGTGGGATCCTCCCGGACCGGGGCACGAACCCGCGTCCCCTGCATCGGCAGGCGGACTCTCAACCAGTGCGCCACCAGGGAAGCCCGACGCGGGCTCTTTGAGCTTATTGTTTTGCCATCCTTGTTGTGTGGATTTCATCCTCATAGTTGCAAGTTGCTGTGGCATCTTATTTTAGATAGGAAGAAGAGGGAAAGGTAGAAAGGAGCATTACACCTAAGTCTTCTTTTTAATCTGTAAAACAGTAGCTTTCCCAGAATCCAGTACACTTTGCTTGCATGTCACACTGGCCAGAACCGTGTTACATGGCTATCACAGGCTTCAAGAGCCTAGGAAATCAAGACTTTCAGCTGGGCTCATGACCCCCTAAAAGTAATGGGTCCTTTTGCAAAGAAAAAATGGGGAGAACAGATACTGGGTACGTTGCAGGCAGGTGCATGTACCCTTCATCCTAAGACCATGTCAGAGGAGAGGAGAGTAGCAGGAGTCAGGGGTAAGGAGGAAAGGAAGTAGAGAGGGGAGGGGCGTGGGTCTGCCAGAAACCAAGACAACGTAATTACTAGTATTAAGATTTTGCTGTAATAATAATATATAATAATAATAATTGTGTGTTTTTAGCTTTTCCACGCGTCAAGTGAATTCCTAAAGGTGAATATTTGCTGAAAAAGTCACATGTGCCAATACTGAACTAATCTCAGAAATACTGCAGCAATAGCCCACACTGAAATCTTTTAAAGTGGTCTTTTGACATCAGACTCTGTGCTGTGTACACGCGACGTGTGGTGGACATTTCCTTGTTTTCCGCGTCATTTTCTCGCAAAGTTAATGCCAGCCGGAAACTGATGTGCCAGCTGATCCTCTGTGGTACCGATTTCCAATTAGTGGGAAGATTTGTGCAGGTTCACTGTGCAGGGTCGCTCTGATGCCCGGGCTGGGGGCTTCTGCTGGAGAAGCAGCAGACAGCCAGTTGTCTAATTTAAAGAGTTGACAGTATTTCCTGTGAAAGTTTAAAAAAAAATCACCCTGCTATTGTCTCTAGGTCTGGTGGACTTGAGGGCACGGGGAAACCAAAACGATTTGTAGAAAATAGCAGGGCTGTTTGGGAAACTGGTCGCCATAACAACAGGGCACAGCACAGCAGCAGTTACAAGGGAAGTGGCGATGGCCAGCGCCCTTCACGGGAGGGACGATTCAGGTTTAAACACCTCCATAAACAACAGTCGTGTTTGACAGTGAGGCGTCCATAAATTATTCCGTCCAAGAGTCACTTTTCAAGGACAGTCTTCATAGCAGCCAGGTTCAGATTTGCTTGCTGGGGAGATAAGTGATGTGTGTGCCAACACTAAGGAACATAGCCACTGCCTCGTGAGCGTGGCTTCTGTTAACTGAGTGCCCAGCACGTGCCAGGACTTGTGTATTCAGTATCTAATTCTGTTACCCCCATTTTACAGATTGGGGGAAGTCAGGGAGGTGAGGTACCTTGCCCAAGGGCTGCACATCAGGTTCTCTTGGGGAACCCAAAATAAAGCCTGCACCCCAAACCTGGGGAATATGGTAGATGGGTGGGGCCGGAACTCCTGCATTTTTAACAGCTTCTTTAGGTCAACACTGGGAGGCATTCCCTCTGTCTGTGGTGGAGCCAAGATTCTGCATTTCTAACAAGCTCTCAAGTGATGCTTGGACCTCTCGTAGAGAAGGGAGGTCCTAGATCAGAGCCTGGCAAACCTTTTCTGTAAAGGCCCGGATGGTAAATATTTCAGGCTACATGGGCCACTGACGTCTGTTGCAACTACTCAACTTTGCTGTTTTTAGCACCAAAGCAGCCTTAGGAAAAGGTACATAAATGAGTGGCTGTTTGTTTTTTTGATATTGAGCTTCATGAGTTGCTTGTATGTTTTGGAGATTAATCCTTTGTCAGCTGCTTCATTTGCAAATATTTTCTCCCATTCTGAGGGTTGTCTTTTGGTCTTGTTTATGGTTTCCTTTGCTGTGCAAAAGTTTTGAAGTTTCATTACGTCCCATTTGTTTATTTTTGTTTTTATTTCCATTTCTCTAGGAGGTGGGTCAAAAAGGATCTTGCTGTGATTTATGTCATAGAGTGTTCTGTCTATGTTTTCCTCTAAGAGTTTGATGGTGTCTGGCCTTACATTTAGGTCTTTAATCCATTTTGAGTTTATTTTTGTGTATGGTATAGGCAGTGTCCTAATTTCATTCTTTTACATGTAGCTGTCCAGTTTTCCCAGCACCACTTATTGAAGAGGCTGTCTTTTCTCCACTGTATGTTCTTACCTCCTTTATCAAAGATAAGGTGACCATATGTGCATGGGTTTGTCTCTGGGCTTTCTATTCTGTTCCATTGATCTATATTTCTGTTTTTGTGCCAATACCATACTGTCTTGATTACTGTAGCTTTGTAGTATAGTCTGAAGTCAGGGAGCCTGATTCCTCCAGCTCTGTTTTTCTTTCTCAAGATTGCTTTGACTATTCAGGGTCTTTTGTGTTAAGATTCAAATTGTGAAATTTTTTGTTCTACTTCTGTGAAATAAATGCCAGTGGTAGTTTGATAGGGATTGCATTGAATCTGTAGATTGCTTTGGGTAGTATAGTCATTTTCACAATGTTGATTCATCCAATCCAAGAACATGGTATATCTCTCCATCTATTTGTATCATCTTTAATTTCTTTCATCAGTGTCTTATAATTTTCTGCATACAGAAAATCTTTTGTCTCCTTAGGTAGGTTTATTCCTAGATATTTTATTCTTTTTGTTGCAATGGTAAATGGGAGTGTTTTCTTAATTTCA
>RJWK010044942.1:8015-18290 GCA_004363435.1 Platanista minor | reverse complement strand
ATGTATTTATATGAATGGATTATTTCCATGCTTATATCTATAAATACAAAAAAGAGGAAAAAAATCTAACTTGAACCACAAAAGAAAGAAAGAAAAAAAACAGAACCCACCAGTTATACAGAGGAAAACCCTATCAGGGCACTTGCTCCAGTGGTAAACAATTCTGAAGTAGGTCAGAGGTCGGGAATCGTCTCCCATGCAGCCAGCAGCCCCCCTGCAAGGAGTGTCCTCATTGCAAAGCTGGGGGACCATGCCGAGGCATCTCTGAGTAAACGTGAGCTGAGCCCCCGGCCAGCTGCTGCTGCACTTTTCCCACCCTTCCCAGGTAAAACTCCTGAATGTGTGCAAGGACTTGAATGCCTAGAGGAAGGGATGTAGAGTCACACCAGAGACAGCACGCAGGCCGACTTGGTGCCTGCAGGCCAGCCAAGATGGTCCTGGCCCCGGGCGCTCTTCTGGAAGCTTTCCAATTCCCTGCCTGAGATACCCCTCCTGTCCCGGCCCCCAATGCTTTTTTCCTTCCTCACCTCTGCCCGGGGAGTAATTCCAGCGGCAAGTATGGGTGACACATCCTCTTGTTTGGCAGGTGGCAGCCCGGCCTCTCTTGCAGAAAGTCCAGCAGAGCCTCACTCACACCGGGCCACCCACAAAGCTGTACCCCCTCACACCCTTCCACCAGCCCAGCCCCGAGACTGCTGATGGGGCAGATAATATAGCATCAGGCACAGCTGCAGGAGCTCTTGCTGCCTGGAGGGGTGTTTATATTGACTTCAACCCAGGCACACCTGGGGAGGGCTGGCCAGCAGGTTCAGGCTGCCCAGGTCAGCCAATCCTCGCCGCTCAGGGGCTCACAGTTGTAGAAAATGGAACTCGCTGAACTGGCAATGTCCAAGGAACAGGTGTGGGCCCCTGAGAGTCAGGATAGACAAAGGGCTGCAGCTCTGGCTTGTTTTCTAATCATTTTATCTGGCCCATGAGTGGGAGAAAACTTCAGAAACACCCTCTCGTAATGAAAGGAACACAGGAATCAGGGAGAGGAGGGGTAGTGGGTGGAGACAGAGGCCTGGTGTCCCGGCTGCACTGGAAGTCTCTGGAACACCAGGCGGAGGGAGGCCGCACAGAGTGATGCCCAGGGTCACAGACCTGTCGGAGCTGTTGTTTGTTAGTTCAAGTCCTGCTCTGAGGTGCTCTGTGTCAGCTCTCAGTGACAGGTGAGCTGGTGGTGCTCTGCAATGAGGGCTATGTGCACAGTTCCTGTGTGCCCAGCCCTGCCAGGGTACCTGACCAGGGGAGCTCCGTACCTTGGGAGGGGCATAATTATGCGAACCCCATGGGTTGCTGGGTAGCTTCACAGGTGAGCTCCATATCCTGGGAGGGGCATGACGACGAGAGCCCCGTGGGCTGCTGGGGACCTGCCTAGGTGAGCCTCATATCGTGAGAGGCACCTGACCATGAGAGCCCTGTGGGCTGCCTGGGACCTTCTCAGGTGAGCCCCATATCCTGGGAGAGGCTTGACCACGAGAGACCTGTGGTCTGCTGGAGACCTGCCCATGTGAGCTCCATACCCTGGGAGGGGCCTGACCATGAGAGCCCCGTGGGCTACTGGGTACATGGTAAAGGATATCAGGACAGTCAGTGAAGCCACTGAGGATATACATCCAGTAGTTACTAATTCTTACACCCTGCTGGTCTTTCTACCATCCACCAGGACATAGTATTCTGTATTAGACTGAGATGACGCCTTCTTCTGTATTCTATTAGTCCCAGAGTCACAAGAAATTTTGGCTTGTGATTGGGAGGACTCAACATACAACGAAGACAATACTGCTGGGCCATCCTGCCCCAAGGGTTCAAAAATTCCCACACCACCTTTGGGGAAACGTTAGCTAAAGACCCAAAATTTCTACCTCTGGAGAAGGGAGCCCTCCTTCAATATGCTGACGACATTCTGATCGCCAGCCCTACTAAGGGGGCCTCTGAACTACCTAGCCAATAAAGGATAGAAGGTGTCCAAGAAAAAGGCACAAATATCACAGACTAAGGTGACCTGCCTGGAATGCGTTATCACAGATGGTCGGAGAAGCCCATCCCAGGAAAGGGAAGAAGCCATTTGCAGTATTACCCCTTCTAAAACTAGAAGACAGCTTGGGGGTTCCTGGTGAGGCCAGGGTGTGCTGCATCTGAATCCCTAACTAGAGTCTAATAGCTGGGTCTCTATGTGAAACACTGAAAGGAAAAGATGATGCATTTCGAATAGAATCCAGAATCAACCTTTCAAGAATTGAAAGAGCAGTCAATTCAGACCCTTGCCCTGGACCTCCCTAATTTAGCTAAACCCTTTGACCTTTACATTCCCGGTAGAAGGTGAATCGCCATTGGAGCATTAGTGCAAAAACTGGGACCACTTGAACTGGAACAACTCAGGTATGCTGTCCAGGTAGGAGAAGCTACGGTCACCAAGGGTTTGGCCAGCCGCCCCATCCGGCCAGGGTACTCGGGGTATCTAAAAACCTGGAAATCAGCATCCCGAAAGGCCAGCTCCTTCTTAAGGGAAAAGGACCCCACGTGGTCGTCCTAACCACTCACCATGTCCTGAGGTTGCAGGGGTCGCCCCGTGGGCACACTGACCTGGAGTGAGGAGGCCCTCCAACTCCAACCTCCAGAGAGGCAACCGGGGGCAACGGGCCCCCATGACGACTTGTGTGACCATCACTTGACCTGGAGTTTCTCTCAGAAAACAACAAGAGTGTGCTGCAAAAGAGCAGACTACTGCTTGCAGGACTTACTGCACCCAGAGGGGAGGTAATAAGCTTGGCAGGGGAATCGTAGATAATGCTGTCACCATAGAAAAGCCTACAGACACCGCGATGCCAGACGTCAATGAGACTGGCTGGACTCCTGGTTACTTCAAAAGGCCGTTGACTCAGTGGCCGTCATGGTCCTAGATCACCACCGATCCTGGACTGTCTGGGAGTTGAGCAGGCAGGGCTCTGACACCTGGTGCTGTTTGTACGTTAATGCAGGGACCTAATTGAAGAAAACGCAGACTACTGGTCCGAGCATCTAGGTTGGCAGAAACTGTCAGCCTAAGGTGGCCAAACAAATGTGGGGTGGGGTAAAACCGGCCCCCCCAGCGTCTCTGCGCATCTCTTTCCTGGACCCTTAAAGGTCATTAGACTCTATAACACCCCCAGTGCTGGTCCTCAGGCGGACGAGCAGTGAGGCAGGAGGCCTGGAGACAATCAACCTCACCTGGAGGCTGCTGGGGAGAAGCTCTGCCCCTCCCCCCGGGTATGAAGACTCCCGAACTCAGCACGAAACACGTATAGAAGAGGCGTCTGCGCCCTCAGCACCCCAACAACGAGGAATGGGACAAAGGGCAGAGGAGGAGTTTGTCACTGGCAAAATACATTAAAAATTCCTGGGATATAAAAATAGAATCTGTGCAATAAAATAAAGTCTAAACTTTTTTCCTTTGTGCTTTGTCTAATTTCACATGCTCCTAGGTTTCCACATGCAGAGGTCACACCCCGGCACTTCAGATCCGATTTCCTAGTGCAAAATGGCTGGGCCTACGCCTCAGGTCGCGGGGCCTCGTGCAGACTCCGCGACATAGAGCCTGAGCTGCAGCCAACCCTGCACTCAAGAGCTCCGCCCCCTCCCTCCCGCTGATGCTGCCAGGATCCCTAAACAGCAGCCCGGCCCACAGCCCGCTGGGGAGCGCACTCTCTCACCTCTCCATTCTCTGATCAAAATATAAAGTTTCCTTTGTTTCTGAACAAAACTCAGTCTCGATCTGTTGACTCCAATGACACTGGGCAGGGGGACCCTTGTTGGGGCTCACTCTGTAGGGTCACTAACGGAAACTGAGAACATTGTAACTTCAATGAACAGATTGTGAGCCAAACTATAATTACTATGGAGCAGTGTATAAGGCTCGGGTAAAATGAGATGTTTCTAACACTTCCACTTGATATTTCCATCACTTTATTATAAGCAAGTTCAGTGAAGGGGTTTGCCTTATTTGTCAGGTCAACATTAGAGAAATGAAGTGATTTATTTCCAAGGATGTAAATCTAATGATCTTGGCTGAAGCTTCAATCTTTTTTTCAATGCATTTCCATTGAAATTGATACCTGTCTTTCAGCTCCCCCATTTCTGAGAAGTATAAAATCTTATAATTTATTATTACCAAAGGGGAAAGGTGGGTGCAGGGATAAATTAACAGTTAGGAATTAACACATACACACTGCTATGTATAAAATAGATCATCAACAAGGAACTACTGTATAGAAGAGTGAACTGCACTCAATATTTTGTAATAACTTATAAGGAGAAATAATCTGAAAAATAATACATATATTTATTGACATCTATCAATAACAGATAAAATGTAACCTAAGGGAGGTTGATGGTGAGCGCTTCTGACCCTGAAGACTTCAATCATCTAAAGTTCAGACTCTGCCTACTGCCCAAGGCCCTTAATGAACATACGTGTAGCCGTAGCTTAAAAATTCCCCAGTTTGGAGTTCGGGGAGAAAGTGATTTGGAAAAAACCCTGGTGTTCTCCTTACGTGCTTGGGACACTTCCTACAACTAAAACATGCTTGTCAAACCCAGAAGACGGTACACCGTTTGTTCAGGAAGAGTTTGGAAAAGACACGTCATCTCCTCATCTCCAGGTAGTTGGGTTCACCCCTCCAGCGTCTTTCATAACAATCTCCCCATTTGGGGATGTCAGCACCTTCAACATCCTGTTGCACACAGTTTGGAATTTTTCTAGAGGATGAAGCGGAATGATGAGAAACAATGAGGGACAACTCCTAGGTTTTCAGACAGGCACATGTCACTCTAATTTCCATTCAGGAAAACGAATTGACCAAAGGCTAGGATTGCCCATGGAAACAGAATAGGGCTTGAGGAAATCCCACTGTTTTCTGGCCAGTTCCCAAAAACACAAGTTGAAAAATGGAACTCAGAGGCACTAAAATTCACGAAACTGCAGAGTTGAAAATATCTATCGTTGAAAAATGTCTTAAGGTAAGTCACCGAAATGGACTTGTAAGCAAGGGAGAATGGCAGGAAAGGGATTTGAAGAGATAGAAAGGATTTGCCATTAAAGCACAAGAAAAGGGGCTGAACATCGCCAACGATGCAGGTGGCCCAAAAGGGCGTATACGTTTTTTCTGAATATATTCAAGAAAACGGCATACACCCGTTTTAGCCAACCAAACAGGTGGGCATTGCAAATCAGTACTACAAAATGTATCACTTCGCATCTGTCAGAAGAGCCATCCTCATAAAGTGTAAACATCAGAAATGTGGGACAGGGTGAGGAGAAAAGGGAGCCCTGTGAGGCTGATAGTGGAAATGTAAGTTGCCAAAGGCCACTCTGGAGAACTGTATTGGGTTTACTAAAAAATCTTAAAAAATGAGCTACAGAGCATAGGGCACTTGCATTCATGGGAGTATATCTTGGGAAAAACAAAAATCGACAGGACACAGTCACCCCAACGTTTACCGCCTCTCTCTTTAAAAGAGCCTCAACTTGGATACAACCTAAATGTCCCTGGAAGGAAAAAAATGGATAAAAGGGATGTGGTACTTATGTAGAGTGGAATATTACTCAGCCAGGAAATCAATGAAATAAAGCCAGTTGCAACAACTCGGGAGGAGTTACGTACGATCATTCTAAGTGACAGAAGTCAGAAAGAAAAAGACACATATCATAAGATATCACTTAAAGGTGGAATAAAAAATGGCTACACATGATATAAATTACAAAAGAGAAACATAGTCAAATATGTAGAAAACACACATAAGGCTGCTAAAGGGGAAAGGTAGGGGGTGGTGAGGCATTATCCAGGAGGTTGAAATTAGCAAAGATACTGTTCCAAATACCAAACTGATACTCAACAAGGCCTACTAGGTACCTCAAAGAACTGCACTCAGAAAACTCAAGTCACTGGAAAAGAATAAATACGACTGGTAAGTATCTGAAAAAAAAATTATTGATGTCTCTCTGTACATCAATCAAGTGGATGTAGAGCATCAAGAAACACAACATTGAAAATCAGCTGTAACCAATATAATAATAAATTAAAAAGAAAATAAAAGACAGACAGAGAAAAGTTCTTACAACTTTTGCTCAGGGGATGTGACGCAACATGGATTGAACACATCTAAACCCACAGCAGAATGAGACATAAGGCTGGAAACGGTTCGGGCTAAGAGGATTAGCAAGGTTGGGTGAGCAAATGCAGACTTTTTAAAGTAATACTGCCTGGTACCCCTTCCAAGGGTCCCAAATCTCCAGGTTCAAGGCAATCTTCTTACAGCTAAACTATGCATGGAAAACCCAGAGGACTGTACACCATGTGAACGAAAAAGGTTTATAAAATGCACCTCATTTTTCAATTTCTCGTGCTCTGGTTTGCCATTCAAGCAGATTTACTAAAAATCTCCATAAGTGTAGAAGCTTCACCTTTATACTCCTGTTTCGTACAGTTTGCAACTTCTCCGGACAATGAACGGGATGAGAGGGAACAAATGAAAGACTAGATCTCGCTGTTTAACAGGCACATGTCACTCTAATTTCCAATCAAGAAGAAGAATTAACCAAAGATTCAGCCTGCCGACCGAAACCAGAATAGGGCATGAAGCAATCTTGTGGTATTGCGGCCAGCTCCCAAAAGAGCTAGTTGAAAAATGGAGCTCAGGGGCACTGCACTTCACAAAGTTGTAGGGTTATAAATGATAACTATCGTTCAAAAATATCTTGAGATAAGATAAGGAATAGGATTTGAAAGCAAGGCAGAATGGCAGGAAACAGTTTTCAACAGTTAGATGGAAGTCACCTTTAAAGCACATGAAAAGCGACAGAACTTCGATAAAGATGCAGTAGACTAAAAATGGCGTATGCGTTTGTTACTAAATATATTCAGAAAAAAACGCATAAACACTTTTTGGCAAACCAAGCAAGAAGGTGATGGAAATCCACACTACAAACAAGTCTCACTTCCCACCAGTGAAAAGGGTCTTCTGAAAAATGTGTAAAAACCAGAAAGTCAGGACAGGCCACGGAGAACAGGGAGCCTACTTACGCTGATGGGCGGGATGTAAATAGCCAACAGCCACTTTGGAGAAGTGTACGGTGTCTCCTAGAACACCTAGAAAACACAGGTACAGAGCACAGGGCACTTCAACCCATAGGCGTATATCCCGGGAAAAATAAATATCAAAAAGACACAGCCACCCAAAGTTTAGGGCTGCCCTGCTTACAAGATTCTCGACTGCGGTACACCATAAATATCTCAGGAAAGAGAAAAATGGATAAAGAAGTTGTGGTACTTATGTACAATAGAATATCACTCAGCCATGAAAACAATGACATAAGGCTAGTAGCAGCATAATGAGTGCATTAATATACGATGATTCTATGGGACAGGAGTCACACAGAAAAAAGAAACTTAACCTAAGATATCACTTACGGAGGGAATGTTACCATGGCTACACGAGAACTGAACTACAAAACAGAGTGGAGTCACACATTGAGAAAACACACTTATGCCGGCTTAAGGGGAAAGGTGAGGTGGGGTGATGCATAAAACCAGAGTTTGACACCCGCACAGATAAGGTTCCATAAACCAAATTTGTAATAGACAAGACCGACTCCTCACTCAATGAACTGAACACAGCACTCCCTATTCACCACAGAAGAATATATCTGACTAGTAAGAATCTTAAAACCTATGTATAGCTATGTATCTGTCAGTGAATCAAGTGTATGTAGAGCGGCATAAACAGAGCAGTGGAAATCAGCTAACACCCATTATCAAAGTAAATTTCAGAAACCAAACAGGAAGACAGCGAAAGAGAGAGAAATTCTTACAGAATTCGTTCAGGGGCTGTGATGTCCCCTGGATTCACCACATCTACACCCACAGCTGGAGGAGACATAAGGCTGGACACTTTGGGCTGAAAGGATTGGTGAGGTCAGGTGAGCAAATATAGACCCTTTAAAGCAATACTGCGTGTTAAGCATTCCATGGGTCCCAACTCTTCAAGTGGAAGCAATCTTCCTACAGCTAAAACATGCAAGGGAAACCCAGAGGATGGTTCACCGTGTGATTGGGAAAGGTTTCTATAAGGCATCTCATTATTCTCTTCCTGGTGCTCGGGTTCACCATTGCAGCCGCTTTCCTAAAAGTCCCCCCACTTGGAGATTCAGCGCCTTTAATGTCCTGTTTCACACATTTTTCAATTTGTGCACACGATGAACGGGAATAGGGGGAACAAGTGAGAGACTTGATGTAGGGATTTGAACAGGCACAGGTCACTCTAATTTCCCATCAGGAAGAAGAATTAACCAAATGCTCAGCCTGCCGCGCCTGAACCGGAATAGGACCTGAAGCACTCTGGCGATTTTACGGCCAGGTCACAAAAAAGAGAACTGACAAACGAAACTCAGGGGCTCTGCAATTCCCAACACTGCAGAGTTGTCAATGACAACTATCTGCGAAAAAAATATTGAGGTAAGGCAACGAAGAGAATTTGAAAGCAAAGCAGAATTGCAGAAAACAGATTTCAAGAGGTAGATTGGAGTTGGCTTTAAAGCACAGTAAAAGAGGCAGAACTTCGACTATGGTGCACTTGGCCAAAAAGGGCCTATGCATTTTTTTCCTGAATATATTCAGGATAAAAAGCATATGCGGTTTTTGGCCACCAAGCAAGTCGGAGATGCAAATCCGCACTACAAAGAAGTCTGACTTCAAACCGTTCAAAAGGGCCATCCGAAAAATGTGTAAAACCCAGAAAGACAGGACAGGCCATGGAGAACAGGGAGCCTTCTTACGCTGATGGGCGGGATGTAAATTGGCAACAGCTCATGTGGAGAAGTGTACGGTGTTTCCTAGAACACCAAAAAAACACAGGTACAGAGCACAGGGCAATAACCCTTAACCTTACCCTAACCCGTACCCTAATCCTAAACCGTATACTAACACTAACCGTACCCTAACATGTGCCCTAACCATAAACGGTAGGCATACGCTAAACTGTACCCAAAACCGTACCCTTTCTTTAACCTTAACCCTAACACTAAACTTAAACCTAACCCTAACCCTACACCTTACCCTACACCCTACCCTAATCCTAACCCCTACACTAACACTAACCCATACTCTAACGTGTACACTGATGGTAAACCGTAGGCATACCCTAAACTGTACACTAATCTGTACCGTTTCCCTATCCCTAACCCTAACCTTAAGTCAAACCCTAACCCTAAACCTAACCCTTACCCTTACCCTGCCCCATACCCTAATACTAACCCATACATTGACAGTAACCCATTCCCTAACATGTACACGAACCCTAAATCATAGCCATACCCTAAACTCTCCCCTAAACGGTACCCTTTCCCTAACCCTAGCCCTAACCCAAACCCTAACCCTAACATTTACCATTATCCCGTACCATAATCCTAGCCCATACACTAACTTAATCTGTGCCCTGACATGTACCCTAACCATAAACCATAGCCATAACCTAAACTGTACCCTAAACTGTACCCTTTCTCTAACCCTAACACTAAACTTAACCCTAACCCTAACCCTACACCTTACTCTACACCCTACCGTACTCCTAACCCCTACACTAACACTAACACATACTCTAACATGTACACTGACTGTAAACCGTAGGTATACCCTAAACTGTACCCTAATCCGTACCGTTTCCCTAACCCAAACCAAAAGTCAAACCCTAACCCTAACCCTAACCCTTACCCTACCCCGTACCCTAATACTAACCCGTACATTGACAGTAACCCGTTCACTAACATGTACACGAACCCTAAATCGTAGCCATACCCTAAACTCACCCTTAAACGGTACCCTTTCACTAACCCTAAGCCTAACCCAAACCATAACCCTAACACTTACCCTTACTCTGTACCATAATCCTAACCCATACACTAACTTTAATCCGTGTCTTAACATGTACCCTAACCATAAACCGTAGCTATACTGTAAACTGTAACCTAAACCGTACCCTGTCCCTAACCCTAACCCTAACTCCAACGATAACCCTAACCCTAACCCTTACCCTTACCCTATCCCATACCCTAATCCTAACCCATACACTAACTTTAAATCATGCCATAACATGTACCCGAACCCTAAACTGTAGCGATACACTAAACTTTCCCCTAAACCAAACACTTTCCCTAACCCTAACCTTAACCCTAACTGTACCCTAATCCGTACCATTTCC
>RJWK010044941.1:0-18191 GCA_004363435.1 Platanista minor | reverse complement strand
GAGGAGGAGGGGGAGGGGGAGGAGGAGGAGGAGGAGAAGAAGAAGAAGAAGAAGATGATTTTAATTGTGTATCAGGAGTATGTAGTTTTAAGCTTGGTTTCAAGTTTTCCTACCTGCCTGGCCATAAGCATATCACTTAAACCCTGAGCCACAGTTTCTTGATCTGTCAAGTGGATGTCCTAATGTCTCATTTTCAGTGTTGCTTTCAGGAGTAAACAAAAGAGAGTAAGCTCTCCAATAACTGGTGCTGGGAAAACTGGACAGCTACACGTAAAAGAATGAAATTAGAACATTTTCTCCCATGATATACAAAAATAAATGCAAAATAGATTAAAGACCTAAATGTAAGACCAGAAACCATAAAAATTCTAGGAGAAAACTTAGGTGGTACACTCTTTGATATAGGTCTTAGCAATATATTTTTGCATATGTCTCCCGAAGCAAGGGAAACAAAAGCAAAAAATAAACAAATGGGGACTAATTAAACTCAAAAAGCTTTTGCACTCCAAGGAAACCATCAACAGAATAAAAAGACAACCTACTGAATGAGAGAAATATTTGCAAATTATATGTCTGAGAAGTGGTTAATATCCAAAATATATAAAGAGTTCATACAACTCAATATCAAAAACAAAACTCCATTAAAAAATGCGCAGATGGGGGTTCCCTGGTGGCACAGTGGTAGAGAGTCCACCTGCCAATGCAGGGGACATGGGTTCGTGCCCTGGTCCAGGAAGATCCTACATGCCACGGAGCGGCAAGGCCCGTGAGCCATGGCCGCTGAGCCTGCGCATCTGGAGCCTGTGGTCCACAATGGGAGAGGCCACAGCAGTGAGAGACCCGCGTACCACAAAAAAAAAAAAAAAAAAAAAAGAATTGATGACTTTTTTTGCAAACTGGAAGTCATATTCTGGATGCCAAAATAACTGAAATTACTGCCCAGGACTTCTGGAAATTGTTAAAATACTTTATGGATGCTTTTCATTGTGTTTATGAAACCATGAATATTAAAATTGTAAAAATAAAATTTACATAATTTAAAATTTTCGAAAAGTTTTCCTGTTTTGGTTTGCTCAGTCCTGGATCTTAGAAACATTTTAGAACTTACACGTATACACCACAATAAAGAGTAGAATTTAGCTTGAATAGCGCTTATGTTAACATTAAATCCCTAGATCATTTCTGACCTCAGATATCTTCTTCTCCTGACTCTTTATATGGATTCATCAGCATTCAGATTCCTGCTACTTGTTATCAATCATTTCTCACTACTATGTCCTCTTTAACTACTAACCTTCTCTATGCCCCTTGACCCAAGTATTGAAGCAAATCATTCTTTTTCATCAAGCAAAATGTCTTAAAATGCTAGATTTTGCTAACGATCTAGGGAAAAAACACTTAAAATTGAATATCAGACCTCACGCCTCCTAAATTTCCTCAATCTTTAATCTTTTTTTTAAACCCGTTAATCTGGATTTGGAATTTTAAAAATATGATCACAATGCTGAGTGCATCGTTTATCTTTCCCCAGCAGCAGAGGAAAAAAGATTTGTGAAATGACAGCTGTAATTTCTTTGACTTCCTTAGAAGAAAGCTTCAATTTAATTTAAAGGTACAATATAAATAATATCACCAGTGATCAATGAGTTATTTATCTGTAATTTATATGTCTCTGAAGCCTCCCATGTCCTGAGGAGACTCTTTAGGGTTGCACTATTACTCACTCACCTAAAGACAAATGTGATTATTTTTTCTTCTTCCTCCTCCTCATTTTCTTCTTCTCTTCTTTCTTTTTCAAGCAATTTAATCCAAAAGCTATTAGATATAGCTGATAAGTGTCTTCACAGGTGCCGTGGGTGGGGAAAAGGAGTCCCCCGAAAAGGAGTGTTCTGGTTTGGGGTACCTAAGCCCAAGCAGGGTAAGGAGGGCACCTTTCCCTGAGAAGAGCCAAGCATAAGGTATCATAACTCAAGAAAGCAAAACAGTGTTCCACATAGGAGACAGTCTGGCAGGGAAGGTCTAACAAGGTGAGGAGGGTATTTGTACAGAAGAAAAGAAAGCAGTGGTGCTGGAAGATTGATGATATAAAGGGAGATTGATTAAATAATTAATATATTTAAGATAATAGGAGTCGCCTTCCTCATTGTCACAGAAGGCAGTTTAAATACAGACAGGGAAAAAGTAGAATTAACCTGGTATGGGAATTAGTGATATCAATATGAAATAATAGTTTTCAATATGTAAAGAAAGACAAGAATAAGTATAGCTATAAACATGTGTATCATGTATATAGGTATTTTAAGCACGTGTATCTATGTGTGTAAATACATATACATACATATATATTCTAGTTCTGTCCACTGAGAGGTCTGGGAATAGTGACACACTAATAGTCATGAGCACACCTCACATGCAGATCTAAATACCATTCTTCTCTAACAGGAAATAGGGCTTGTTGGAGAAAGGATTAATTTTTGGTCTGAGCCAGGGCAATAAAAGATATATGTAGACTATCCTTTTGGTCCAGAAAGTAAGGAAGTGCTCAAAGAATAATGAAGATATGTCAGAAGAGCACAATAGGAACCTTGAAGGGTATTTATTGACCAAACTTAAGGAAAAGTTGTGCTTTTGCCCAGTGGAACAAATAAAGAGTCCAGAAATACATACACATGGTGGATTGTTTTTAGACAATGACCCAAGATAATTCAGTGTGGAAAGTATAACCTTCTCAATCAAGATGCCAGGACAATTTTATATATTCAAAAAAGGAAAAGAAAAAGAAAAAAAGGACCTCAACCCTTACTTCACACACTGTTATTAAAAAGAAAATAATGCAAATGTACATAGACTTAAATGTAGGAGCAAAACCTATCAAACTTCTAGAAGAAAATATAAGATAAACTGTCAGTGAACTTCAGTTTAGTGAAGATTTTTAAAAATACAAAGCAAAGCACAGTAATCACTTAAAATTTTTGAAAAAGTTGGACTTCATAAAAAATTTTCTTCAATGTTTTGAATAGAACTTGCACCTAGACTATATAAAGTACTCCTACAACATAATAATAATAAAACAACCCAAATGGGAAAAAATGGGACAAAACTATTATTAGAACTATTAGAACAATTGACAGTACTTGAATGGAATCTGATTAGATGTAATAATATGTCAAAAAATATTTCCTGGTTTTAATCTTGTAGTTATGTTGAAAAATGTCCTGGTTTATAGGAAATGCTGAAATATTAGGGGTGATGGGGCCATCAGGCCGGCCACTTACTCTCAAATGCTTCAGGAAAAATGAAATTGTTCTTTGTGCCATACTTGCTGTTTTCTATACATTTCAACAGATGGATAGATAGATATAGATATACAACAATTGTTTGTTTGTTATTTCCATATATTCTGTTCACTTTGATCCTATACAGAAATTCAAAGAGTCCTTTCATATAATTTTCAGATTCTTCTGGTAGAAATTCTCAGATTTCTACCATACTGCTCTTACTTGCTTCTTTCTAAGACTATATGTAGGTGTGTAAAAGGAGAAAGACTTAGGTAGTGTAACCACCAAATTAAGGTGTTCCCAGACAACAGACATCCTGAGTCATCCTGAGAAAGGGAGGATGGTCAATTTAGGTTTGTGATGTTGGAGATTGATATCATTTCAGACCTGTGTCCATCTTTTGTTCTCAAAGTCAGTGACACTCTTCTGCAGCTTGCAGTTGTGCTGGCAGTAACAACTGGGCAACCCATAATCGGCTCTCTCTGAATCATTTCAGGGCCTCATGTTCTCTCCTCTGTTTGGATCCTGCCCTACTTTGGCTTTCACAGGCATTACAGAAACTCCTGAGATCTACCTGGCTATGACTCCCATTTGGACCTGTATCATGAGGTTCCTCCTGAAATGACTCCGCCCTGACAAGCTCCCCAGACAATTTCTACCCCCTAGGGGTTCTGCCCATAACACAAGAGAACATGAAGTGGTCAAGAAAGCTAAATATTGGGTCCTTCTCTGTTTTCTTCTTCTCACAAAATCTCTGGACTTTTGTTACATCAATGAAGACATAGACTTTTTCTTTTGGACATCAGCCTCTCGGCTAAACTTTAATAACACACATGGGTATTTTCTCGGTGTTAAGGGAGAAGATCTAAGATTTGATTATTGCACATTGTCTTTAATGTTGTTATATATGAACTAAAGGAATTTGGAAATTACTTCCTCTCAAAAAAAGCTCCCTTTTGTGATGTTTCAAAATCCTGTTTTAAATGCCAGATGTTGAATATTAACCCTTGCTTTTTCATTGCAATCTTTCTGTAACAATCCTGATATGACTCTTCTCTTAAGCTGGTGTGAGAAAAGCACACTTCAGAAAGAAAAAAGAAAAAAAACACAATAATATTTTTTCTTTCTTTTTTTAAATTAATTTTTCTTGGAGTATATTTGCTTTACAATGTTGTGTTAGTTTCTGCTGTACAGCAAAGTGAATCAGCTCTATGTATACATATATCTGCCCTTTTTTGGATTTCCTTCCCATTAGGTAGAAAACACAATAATATTTTTTTCTAGTGTTTCTTTCATGATACATTTAAGTTAAGTAACGTGTCTTGTGCCATGTAACTACTGGAAGTCCAGTAACCTCTTTTAACTTTCCAAGGATCCCAGGGATGTGTGAGGGATGGACATGCACTGTTGATATTCATCTCATGTCTCTGAATAAACATTTCTGTTACTGATTCAATTATCATCCTTCCTTACCATCTTGTCTTCTAAACATTATACTTTCTCCACACTCCACCACAAGCATTGGCCCTGACCATTCTCTTTCATTATGCAAAACATCTCATATGATTGTTGTGTGTAATAGACGCTTTCTGTACCTATCTGTAGTTCCATAGTTGCTCTCCTTCTAGCTTTCCAACACTTGTTTGGGAAACCCTTAGCCCTTCTAACCCCTTTCCCACTGTATCCAAGAATTCAAAATCTTTGGGATTCTTGTTACTTTGTTATTCAAAGAAACTCCTCCCTCTTTTTGCATCAAAAATTTCCCAATCAAAATGGATAACTAATAAGAACCTGCTATATAAAAAAATAAATTTAATTTAAAAAAATTTCTCAGTCAAACAGGCTCTCGAGACTTCCCTTACATACAACATGTCTTATTAAGATCTCCACTCCTCCCACCACCAAATGTACAAATTTCTCCCTAGAGGAACTCTACCATCCTCCTCCAGCAGAGGTCTACAGCCAGGTAGGCCAAGACTTTAATGTGGCCAAGAGACATATTTTATTCATCTGCAGAATTTGTGTCTTCATTTTACTTCTATACCTGTTTCACTGTTGAATTTTGGAAGCAGACAATTTACTTTATAATTTGATAGGTCCAGAGATGGAAAGAGGTTTTGCTCCGTGATGAATCATACACAGAGTCACATTTATATATGATTTAGATGATTTAGATGATGATATCTGGGATTTTTTCCCCCACCTCAAAAAAAAAAAGATATTTACATAAAATCCCTGGAAACTACGAATGTTACCGTATTTGAAAAAAGAGCCTTGTCAGATGTGATTAAATTAAGGATCTTGAAATGAGGAGATAATCCTGAATTATCTCGGTGGGCCCTAAATCCAGTGACAAGTTTCCTTTTCAGGGAAAGGCAGAGAGATATTTGAGACAGACAGAAGAGGAGAAGATACAAACACAGAGTAGAGAATGCAGTGTAAAGACAGATTCAGAGATGGAGTGATATGGCCACAGCCCAGGAATGCCAGGATAGCTAATAGAAGCTGGAAGAGAAAAGAGACAAGTTGTCCCTTAAAGCTCCCAGAGGAAGTTTAGCCCTAGAGATTTCAGACTTCCAGACTCCAGAACTGTGAGAGGATACAAAAAAAAAAAAAAAAAAAGCAAATCCTTGTTATTCCAGTTGTAAGGACATCTCTGGAGAAAGGCTTTAAATTAACAGGAGAATTGGTATATGGTGTTTTAGACTATCTTACCATGCTCCATGAAAATATTTCTACAAAAAGAAAAAAAGCCATTTTTATCATAATATGGTGAAATATAATAAAAGTAGAGTTTATTATTAGAAATGCTCTATTATTGACCAAACTAATTCTCTAAAATTTGAGCAGTCTACTTTTTGCCTTTCATTCAGTTTATTCTATAATAGCTTTAGGGGAGGTTGTTTTGACCAAAAGGATATCAGATATAGCTAAAATTAATAATTTAAAATCTTTGGCACTATGAGTAATTAAGAGCACTTCTTTTTTTTTCTTTTTTAGTTAGTAGCATCTGGTTTTAAATCCTGAGTGAATACTTACTAGCTGTGTGACCTCAGACAAATTGCCTAATCACTATAAGTCTGTATAAAATATTTAATAAGAAGACAACAAAGAAAATTTGAGGCTATTGCTAGACTTCTTTGATGTATAAAAGTGAGTAGTAGAGGGAGAACCAAACTAGTCACCTGTAACCAGTATCCTCCAAGGACTACCCGGAAGACATGTATAATATCACTCTAAGATGTAGTTTATTGTGGGACCAGTGATTGGGCTTGCTTCATGAAGGCTCTAAGGTACAATTTAATAGAGTTGCACAAGTCTATTTTCTTGGGTAATTTCCACATTCTCTTGGGTTATTTTCACATTTCTCAGAAAACTCAGCTATAAATAAAATTGAGGGAGTTTCTTGACAAAACAGAAGAAAATCAAGGTCTAGACAGCTAGCTTTTAAAGAAACGCTAGGGCTTCCCTGGTGGCGCAGTGGTTGAGAGTCCGCCTGCTGATGCAGGGGACACGGGTTCATGACCCGGTCTGGGAAGATCCCACATGCCGCGGAGCGGCTGGGCCCGTGGGCCATGGCCGCTGAGCCTGCGCGTCCGTC
This sequence comes from Platanista minor, assembly GCA_004363435.1. Classification (NCBI taxonomy): domain Eukaryota; kingdom Metazoa; phylum Chordata; class Mammalia; order Artiodactyla; family Platanistidae; genus Platanista; species Platanista minor. The sequence continues at coordinate 11,312 of RJWK010044941.1, read as the reverse complement.
TGGAGCCTGTGCTCCGCAACGGGAGAGGCCACAACAGTGAGAGGCCCGCGTACCACAAAAAAATAAATAAATAAATAAATAAATAAATAAAATAAAGAAACGCTAGGCTAAGAAATTATGCCAATAGTTAAGAATGGTGCCACTTGAAACCAAAAAATTGAGAGTAAACTTGAAATTTCCAGAAGATTTCCCAAGGAACAAAAAGTTAAGGAAAGGCCAGGGAACTTTTGTTATGACTATGGGAAAACATAGAATGCAGAATCCTAGATGTAAGACATGAGAGCAGAAGCAATGTTTACTCCACACAGCAGGCAGTTAGAGCCATCAATGGACCAATATGGATGACAGAATACACTGAAGGAAGAAGAGGACAGAAATGAATGCTTATTTAATGTCTAATGTGGGCCTCAAAACTTTGCATTTAAGGTTTAGAGAAGCACTTTTATTTAATCCTCACAATACTTCTTTAAATAACTAGTATTATCTGTGAAGTCATGCTAATCTGTCTCACTTCCAAATCCATGATCTTTCTAGACAACTTAAAAGGAGAGTGGAGGGCTTCCCTGGTGGCGCAGTGGTTGAGAGTCCGCCTGCCGATGCAGGGGACACGGGTTCGTTCCCTGGTCTGGGAGGATCCCGCATGCTGCAGAGCGGCTGTACCGTGAGCCAAGGCCGCTGAGCCTGTGCGTCCGGAGCCTGTGCTCTGCAACGGGAGAGGCCACAGCAGTGAGAGGCCCGTGTACCGCAAAAAGAAAAAAAAAAAAAAAACAAAGGAGAGTGGATATCATATGGTCCCTAGATATGAGCTGTGAGCAACACCCAGAAGGTTAGGAACAAACTGCTGAAGAATTTGCAAAAGAGCATCAGGATGAGAAAGGTCTTCTAACACTATGGCTACCAGCTCTGGTCATTTCAATTATTTGAATGCAAAGAAGGAAATATCGATTGCTTTAACCCCTCTAAAAGTATCTTCATGATTAGGATAAAACTTCATAGTATTCCACAAAACAAAGAAAATAATAATGTCTTACCAGATGACCAAGTCAATTTCATATTCCAGAAACTGCATGAGAGAGGTCCTGCTAAGTGACCATGTTAGAATACTGGTTCTCAAGAAAGGTGAAGTGGTGAAAACTTTGAAGCCAGAGGTAATTTCAGAGGAAATAATGATTGTGAAAATATGCTCCACTTTGGTTTGGTTTGGTTTGGTTTTGAAGTGAAATTACTGCAACAAAGAATCTGGTGTAAACCACAAAAGAAACCTTAATTTTTAAATTTAGGTGGACTGTTTGTGTAATATAGATATGCATCTTGGTTTTTGGCTTGGCTTGTTTTGCTTCTGCATTTTTAGTCAAAGGTGTACTACTGACATTTACAAATAATAGGTCTTTGGGATATGTTTGATTGTTTGGAAATTTAAAAGTGACTATGTATTTGGGGTTTTCGTTATTGCTGGTTTTCTGTTTTCTGTTTGTTTGGTTTTTTTGCTATTTTTCATCACTGATAAATGCATACAGAAAAATGAGTGACATCAAGGTCTAAACATCCTTTGGTAAAATTTCTTCAACTGTGTCCAATAACCATATATCAGTTATCTCAACAAGCACAATGGAGCAAAGGGAAGTGGTTTCTTTTCAGACATTTTGTCTGTGAAATTTCTCTGGTGGGTTTTCCTTGTATTTTAATCTGGCAATAAATTTCCTGATGACATAAACTTTATCATCTTATTTCACTTTATAGAGGTACGGGCCAGCCTCATATTCATATGTTAATTGAATTTAGAAAAAAAGGTATTTATTTGGATTTCTATTAAACAAAAAAAAAAAAGAAACAGTTTTTATAGGTTAAACTATATAAAATTACCAATATTAAACTGTTTTTTGCTTCTAAATTGCAATTTTTCATATGCTTCAATCTAATGTATTCCTAGTACTTTTACTGGGAATAAGTGATTCCCTTACTAATGTCTCTATATAGCTCAGTAGGATTCTGGAATATATTCTTGATTATAAGAGAGATAAAATACAATTATAGTCTGAGAGACTATCATCTAAATTTTTAGAAATGGTAGTATTTGTAAAGCATAGCATTCTATTAACCACATACTTTATTAATTTTTGTTTCTTCAACAAGTACTTTTGAACATGTACTATAATATGGTGGTTTTAACATACAAGTGTCAAAATTCATGGATTTCAATCCTGGTAGTCCCCATATTTTAGTGTGTAACACTCTCCATATTCAGTATATCTTCAAGTCAAATATTTCTTTTCTATAAATGGGGACAAGAATGATGACATCTGGGCTTCCGTGGTGGCACAGTGGTTGAGAGTCCGCCTACCGATGCAGGGGACGCGGGTTCATACCCCGGTCCAGGAAGATCCCACATGCCGCGGAGCAGCTGGACCCGTGAGCCATAGCCGCTGAGCCTGCATGTCTGGAGCCTGTGCTCTGCAATGGGAGAGGCCACAACAGTGAGAGGCCCACATACCGCAAAAGAAAAAAAAAGAATGATGACATCTGGCTCACAGAATTATATGAATTAAGTGAAATAATAACTGTGCTTCACAGTACCTGGCTCATAGTAACCACTCAGTACAAGGGAGAAAAATAGGTAATCCTGTTGTCATGGAGCTTACAATCTAGTAAGGGATACAGACATAAATTATCACAACTGTCATAAGTTTTACAAGGAGAAGTACATAGTCCTACACAGGTGTGAGTAAGAGTACTCTGTGGCAATCAGTGAAAGCTTTCTTTGGAAAATGAGAATTGAGCTGAGATATGAAGGATAAACACTAATAAATCAGGTAAAATTTTGATGGAAAGCATTCCAGGCAGAGGAAAATCCATGCCCTATATTTTGCAAGAGTATGACATTTTGGGGGAACTGAATAAGGCCAGCAAGGCTGAGGTGTCAAACTTCTGCAGGTGAGGCAGAAGTGGGAGCCCAGTCTCATGGGGTCTGTTAAGCCATGTAAATGCCTTTAAATAGAGTGAAGTCATTGCCCAACTTTGCTGCTTAATAGAAACCTTATTCTTTTTTAAATATCTGGTGTGACTTACTTCTTTTGTGGTATTTATAAAAAATAATTTGATGTGCCTTGGCTTCCTGCAATCATTACAATTATTTTTAAATGACATACATGTGGACAGATTTTTTTTTTGGTCCATTTTTCTCTATTTTAAACACAGATATAATTTCCAAAATTCCCTAAAATGTGAGATTTGAGGGCACAGTCCTCCAGGCTATCAAGTTTTCCCAAGACTTCTGACACCAAGTACAAGTTGGATGAGGGAGGGGGGAGTCCCAAAACCACCCTCAGTTTTGATAATTCACTAGAAGGACTCACTGAGAACTATTGTACATGTGTACATGAGAGCCATGGTTTATTATAGGGAAAGGATAATGAAAATCAGCCAAGGATGAGATGCATAGGGCAGAGTCTGGAGAAGTTCTACAGTGAATCATCTGCTGTCCTCAAGATGCATTACTGTCCCCACAATGGTGTATGACATTATACACTGAGTATTGCCAACCTGGGAAACTCATCCTAGCTTTCATGTCCAGAGTTTTTATTGGGGCTTCATTACATGGACATAATTGATTGATTGCCCATGTGGTTGTACTCAGTCTCTAGCCCCCTACTTCTACGAGGTCAGGCGGAAACCATGAAGCCCAGGGGGCCCACCATAAGTCACCTCATTAGCATAAAGTATCAGATGTGGTCCAGTAGGCCCACCATGAATAACAAAGACACGTCTGTCACTCAAAAAATTCAAAGAGTTTAGAAGTTACCTCCCAGTTGCTATGGACAAAAACCCCATCTTTCGTTTGGCCAGGTCAAATGATTTACTACAAAGGCTACCCTCTGGCTTTTGGGCAAGTCTCTCTTACAGCAAAACAATCATATTTGTCTGGGCATCTACTTTTAGTATAACTTTTATATGATAGACACAGCAACAGTATCATTATGAATTTTGGAAGTGCCACTGTGGGGTAGAGATACATTTTTAAAAACCTACTAATCTGTCCCATAAAGTTATTACAACATTTTCACATTCTTGTTTCTTGATTTACCATTATTTCTAGCTTAGGATAAACTTGTGCAGTTATTTAGCATGGAAATTAGTTGATTATTGACTAAATCCAGTTCTTCTTCCTCAGGTCAATTATTTTCCATCAGTATTACATCTTAAGGAGGCTTTAACTAGTTTTGCCAATTTGACCACCAATATCAGCATTATAACCTCACCAGTAGTGTCTGTGTTATACCATTACCACAGTATGGCAGTAGATGGGACTTAAAAAATAAGATCAAAAGATACAGGCACATTACTAGAGTCCCAGTAAGTCATCAACAATTAGTCCAGTCCACCATCATATTGTAGAACCAAAATGTCTCCTAGAGTGATGCCACTCAGGTTTGCAGTTTTCCCTACAACCATATCAGTTTGCAAAAGCAGAAGCAATCTTCACCCTTTCAAGCATCTGGTAAAATTGAGTTAAGAGACAATATCATCTCTTCTTCTGAGTCTTCCTCAAAGTAGTAATGTAATATTTGATTTCCCTCATTACATAACCCATTTATTCATTCCCTTACCTTCAGCTACTATTCCTGCCCTAGCCCTATTAACTGTTTAGCTTTACCCAAACTTTCCACCTTTGGAAAAGATGTGATGTTTGGCCACTGAGCAGGTCCAGATTGCTGGTAGTAATACTAGTCTAGCAAGCACTTCCCCCTCAGTCCACTCCCATTACACTGGGAAGAATTATATAGTGCATAACTAGTAGGCTATCTCAAGCACTAGGCAACTAATTTTACATTTTCTACAAACCCCAATTATGCCAAATTAGGTAAAGGCACAATACAACCCATCAGCCCCTTGGGAATCCTGATGTAAAGGTTTAAAGATACAGCTACAGTTTTTTGTTTAGGGATCATGCCTGCTTCTGGCACCAACAATTGCAAGCCTGGTCCTTGGACCACTGCATTAAGTAAGAAAAAAAAAAAGGTTGAGATGATATGAGAAAAAAAGAAAACAATATAGTCATACCACCATCCTCCCTCTGTGGGAAAAAATTGTATAGTCCTACCAGAATACTCCCCTATTTCCTCCTCCCCAGATTACCAAGAAAAGTGAAGGAATCTATCTAGTCATCACCCTCCCTTGGCCCCCCTCATGTTGAATGTGAGAACACACACATGAAGGTGTATAAACCAATCCTTCTTGCTTCTATCTCCCCCATTTTAAACAACAGATGTACTAATTGTCCATTCTAATTCTCTATCAAACCATTCCTCTGAGGACAATACTTCCCTGCCCATTGTTGGGCATATAAGCCTTAAGGTACTTTCCTTGGTCTGATGGAATGTGACTTGGTAGTCCAAACTAGTGTTTACCAAAACCACCTCAGTTTCCATAATTTCCTAGAAGGACTCATAGAACTCTCTGAGAGCCATTATAATCACAGTTATGATTTATTACAGGGAAATGACACATTAAGATCAGCCAAAAGAAGAGACAGAGCAAAGTCTGGGAGGGATCCAAGCACAAGATTTCCATTGTCCTCACGACACATTACCCTCCTAGCATCCATGTGTGACAGTATGTGTGGAGTATTGGCAGCCCAGGGAGCTCATCTGAGCTTCAGTGTCAAGACTTTTCACCAGAGTTTCATTACTTGCACATGACTGATTGATTGATTGCCCCTGTGGTGCTCTCAGTCTCTTGCCCCTACTCTCCAGAACCCAGGCTGATAACACATGGTCCAAGAGGCCCACCATGGGTCATCTTGTTAGCATAAACTCTCAAGCATGATCAGAGGGACCCACCATGAGCCATTTCTCTAGTATAGCTGGCAGATGTGGTTCACAAGACCTGCCATGAACAAAAAAGACACTCCTATCACTGGGGATATTCCTTAGAGTTTAGAGATTACCTTCCTGGAACCAGGGACAAGGCTAGACCCCTCTTTTGTCAAGGTCAAATTCTTTGCTACAGAATATATCATTTAAAAATAAATAATGCATAGAATTTCCCTTTGGAAGTTGTACTTTTATGAAATTTTCACTTTTCCTTAGCTCTCTAGGGAACATCAGTGCAGTTTCCAAGTGGGTGTGGGACATGCTGCTAGCTGACCATGAGATATACCTTCTACCATTCATCCTTACTGACAGATTAGGAAATGGGGAAAATAAAATAGAAAACAAAGGGATCAGCAAAGTTAAAATGAATTACCATTTCTTTGAAAACATGATGGCAAGGTTGATGAAGAAGGAGGAGAGGAAGACGGAGGGGGTAGTGAGGGGATAGAGATAGGGGCGCTCAAAGAATTAACATTAGAAATAGACGTGACAGATGCAAATTGTTGAACAGCTAATATAAGGATATGATGAACAACTTTATGCCAGTAAATTTGAATACATACATAAGATGGGCAAATCCCTAGAAAATAAAAAGAAAAACACCATAGTTCCATAACCATTAAAGTGTTTGAATTGTGAGGGAAAAAATCTTCCCACAAACCAAAAACAAAAGTAAAACAGAGCCAAGTATGGCTTTTCCTAAAGTCCTACCAAACACTCAAAAAACAAACAAACAAAAAACCACGCACATACTTCAATCTTCCATACACTATTCCAAAGTATATAGAACAAGAGGAAAGATTTCACCAAAGCCAGCCCAGATTCAAAGCCAGGGGAATTAGACTCCACCTCTTGTGAAGGAATAGCAAAGAATTTGCAGCTCATCTTTAATCTACCACAAAATGGTTTTCTAAAATACTGTAATAAGGAGGAGAGTGTCACTGGATCTCTTCATTTCTTTCTAAGAAAACAGCAAAGTAGAAGTAAGCTTACACACAGTAGTAGTAATATAAACTAAACTTGTAGTAAAATTTATTGTATTTGCAGTGTTTTAAAATGAAATATTCAAACAAATGAAATTGCTAATACTACTGTATAGATCATGGAGCGTAAGGGGCAAACTGCAAGTGTATTAGAGGGAATTAGCTCTTTCGTATTATATGTCTTAACTTATACTGGCATAAATTCTTTTTTTTTTTTTTTTCCTTTTGGCCATGCCATGTGGCTTGTGGGATTTTAGCTCCCTGACCAGGGATTGAACCCAGGCCCTCGGCAGTGAGAGTGCAGAGTCCTAACCACTGGACCACCAGGGAATTCCCTAAGTTGATTCTTTCTGTGCTTTGCAATCTTTGCCTTTCTACATTTGGGGGATGTAGCAAACTCTTTCTACAAAAAAATGAATGTGTTTCCACTTAAGTGTACTTTTAATTTATACATTTACACGTATTTTTGTCATCTCTTATAGACATTGTCTTGCACACAGTAGGCATTCAGTATTGAAATTCTTGAAAAAAAAGATGAGCATTAAAAGCACTGAAAGATAATAATCTGCTTTGTAACTTATAGGAAGGAATTGTGTCAAACAATTATAACAAAAATGAGGAAGAACAATACCTGAGCTTACCTAAAACCTTATGAAGGCTACTTACCAGTTTCCCTTGCTACTTCTGCCACACTTGATCTCTAGAGAATTATTTCACTGCAACTACCTATTATGTTTCATCTGCTATATTTTAATCAAAGTTTTAAAAAATTAAAAGACCATTTTACCTTAAATTCTGCTTTTAGTTCTATGGTGTGCATGATTTTTGTTACTTCTTATATGTAGGAACCAGGAGGGTTGAAACTGTTAATGGCAGAAGTCTAGTATAATATTTTTGTCAATAGCTCTGTCAAAGTCTTTTATATATGAGCTGGACGAATTGTTCCTTGTTTTTAAAATTTTATTTTAAGAAATTTTGGGAGGGGACTTCCCTGGTGGAGCAGTGGTTAAGAATCCACCTGGCAATGCAGGGGACACGGGTTTGAGCCCTGGTGCAGGAAGATCCCACATGCTGTGGAGCAGCTAAGCCTGTGCCCCATAACTACTGAGCCTGCGCTCTAGAGCCCGCATGCCACAACTCCTGAAACCCATGCACCTAGAGCCCATGCTCTGCAACGAGAAGCCACTGCAATGAGAAGCTCACTCGCCTCAACTAGAGAAAGCCCGCGCTCAGCAACGAAGACCCGATGCAGCCAAAAATAAATAAATTAATTAATTTTTTTAAAAAAAGAAATTTTGGGGAGGGGTTGGATTTAAGTATACAAATAACTCATTCTTATATATTGGCAGCTATCTAAAATTTTATGGTACTTTCCTGCCTTCCTACAATCTTTCATTCACCCATTCAAGAAATTTTAATTGAGCTCTGATGATGTTCCTAACACTATGATAGGTATTGAAGGTCAAACTGTGACTAGAAAGCATTGCCAGATAAAAGGCAGGATTCCCAGTTAAACTTGAATGTTAGATAAACAACATATTTATACTAAAAAATATTGTTTATCTGAAATTCAAGTATAACTCGGTGTCCTGTAATCTTTTTAAATTTTATTTATTTAGCCATGCATGTTATATATGACAGCCCTAGTAAAAATAAAGACTGTTCTTGATCTGTTATAACTTAAAGTCCATTGGGCAAGGCAGATACTAATCCAATAATCTTGCAGGTAAACAAAAATTATAACTGAGATAAGTGTTCCCAAGGATAGGTATAGAGTTATAGAAGGAGAAAATAATTGAGTTAGAAACAAGGTCAGGAAGGGGACACCAGGGAAGACTTCACTGTGACAGAGACAATGGACCAGAGACCCTATGGGGAAGGAAACACAGATGCTCTAACACTGCTACTTTACATAAAAATTTTATATTAAAGAGGGGTGTGTCTAACTTTTATGGTACAGCAGTAGAAAGCCTGACTGCACACTCTGATGCAGAAACAAATCCTTGTTTTTTAGGAGTGACCCAGTGTCTTTCCTATCTGGCATTTGACTGATAACAAAGCCAGAGACTACAAGTTTTAGCTTTGTGTGTAAAGGTGGTACAGGAGAGTTGAATTTCGATATTCAACCCCTGAAACTATGGGCATTTTCTTGGATCAGAGAAGACAAGTTGCTTGTCCCATCAGGCCTCTGGCTCTTGCTCCTGCCAGAAGTGAGCAAGAAACATGCCTGGTTGTAAGTAGGAGGGGAGACTATTCAGCACAGGCTGGTGGGAAAGACAAATCTGTGATGCACTCACATGGGAGCTGCCAGACAGGAGTGTTGCAAGTGAGCACACCCAGCAGTGCCTCTGGCAGGATTTAGGCTCTCAGACTTTCCCAGAAGCCCAGCTTGAGATTCCTCCCCACTTTCCAAGTTTTTCTTTGCATGCAGTATAAAAAAAATGGTCTTGTGTAATTTGTATTAATTATTCAGCTTTTGAATATGATCATTGTTCATCATGATCATAATAATGAGAACAATCCTGCCTCAGAATTATATATTTATTCCCATATGTTCAAGTTCCTTTAATTATATTATCTTTATGATGTCTGCTAAATCAGCGGTCCCCAACCTTTTTGGCACCAGGGACCAGTTTCGTGAAAGACAGTTTTTCCACGGACCGGGCGTGGTGTGGAGGGGGTTCAGGTGGTAATGCGAGCGATGATTCAGGTGGTAATGTGAGCGATGGGTTTCATGGCTCAGGCGGTAATGCGAGCACTGGGGAGCGGCAGGAAAAGCTTCGCGCTCGCTTGCCCACTGCTCACCTCCTGCTGTGCGGCCCAGGTCCTAACAGGCCGTGGACCGGGGGTTGGGGACCCCTGTGCTAAATAAAAGGAGTGACTATTATTACATCAATTTTTAGGGATGGGGGAACCTGAGTGTAGTCTCTCTAGGTTAGTTGCCCAAGTTCTTTTTCTGACACAATCCACAGCAGCCTCCACTGTTGACCTCTTCGCCTCATTTTGTCTGGAGCTATATCAAGCTAGTTAGAAGGGCAAAGCACAAATCAACTGACTGAAAAATAATTATCTTGAAAAAAATTAGTAAATATAATGTTAAATCACAAAGTACTTAGTTGATTTGTTAAAACTTATCAAAAATAAACTGACATATATAACAATGTCAAAAATGCCACCTGTTAAATTATAAAATGATTTGCTTCCATGATTTTATTACCATGACAAACAGCATTGTTAGTGATTGCAACGTTTTAAATCCCCAAAGTAGCAAATGCTCTAAATTTCTCTAATAAATTAGTATATTAGAAAGCTGTAAATGTGAGAATATCTAAGCTTTTTCTCTAAAATTATGAAGTATTTTTGAATTAGAATAATGTATCACTTTATAAAAACCAGTGCTTTTGGGGGGAAATTGAAGAAATCTGTTTTTTTAATATCTCAACCTCTTTGTATAGCACTTTGTTTTCTGAATAACAATACTTTTCATAATTAGTCTATATCTTAATTTAATGTACATTTGACTCTAAATGGGTATAAATATCAAATGTATAAATGATCTATGGGTTTTGTAGTTATATAATGCTTTTTTTTTTTATGCAAAGACTTTATTTTCCTAGGAAAGTTTTAGAAACCAGAATACATGTGTTTTTTTTGAAAGAGGCAGTTTTTGTTTACTCAACTTTATAAAAACTAGAGAATTCCCTGCATAAAGCTAGAAACTCTACTATTGAAATCCTGCCTTTTTGTGTTGGTTTCTATCTTGTTTCTGTGAAGTGGACAGGTAGATTTCAAAAAAGAATGATTATTTCCAGATCAGACCTCAAAAATGATTTTATTTTATTTTTTCATTTTTATTTTTTTATAGGCAAAGGGTGAGTTTATTAGCATAGGATGCTTATGAGAGCTACAAGCGGGCAGGCAAGGGAGCAGAGCCCCGAGAACAGAGAGGGCTACATTTTTATAATCAAAGAAAAAGTGGGGAGGGAAGAAGACCACCTTCTTCCTCACTTTTGGGTAGACACCAAGGCTTACATCATTAGTTCCTCCTTTGACCCTGTATGGTCTAATGGAGATGGTCATGATGCTATTTAAATATGTATATTAGCTATTAGCAGAAGGGTGGTGACATATACTAATACATGGTAATTCATCTCATGTATTATGTATAATGTCCCCTTTCACCTACTTTCTTTTCCTTTCACCTATATTTCTGTCTTGCAGAAATGCTACTCTTCAAGGAGTATTAACTCCCTGACTTCATGCAACAAGATTCAGACCGCATATCTATTGTGTTTTTTGTTTTTTGTTTTTTTTAACATCTTTATTGGAGTATAATTGCTTTACAATGGTGTGTTAGTTTCTGCTTTATAACAAAGTGAATCAGTTATACATATACATATGTTCCCATATCTCTTCCCTCTTGCATCTCCCTCCCTCCCACCCTCCCTATCCCACCCCT
>RJWK010044940.1:6945-18295 GCA_004363435.1 Platanista minor | reverse complement strand
CAATGTTCACTTCAGCCCTATTTACAGTAGCCAGGACCAGGAAGCAGCCTAAGTGTCCACTGACAGATGAATGGATAAAGAAGATGTGGCACACATATACAATGGAATATTACTCAGCCATAAAAAGAAATGAAAGTGAGTTATTTGTAGTGAGGTGGGTGGACCTAGAGTCTGTCATACAGAGTGAAGTAAGTCAGAAAGAGAAAAACAAATGCCGTATGCTAACACATATATATGGAAAGTAAAAAAAAAAAAAAAGGGTTCTGAAGAACCTAGGGGCAGGGCAGGAATAAAGATGCAGACGTAGGGAATGGACTTGAGGACATGGGAAGGGGGAAGGGTAAGCTGGGATGAAGTGAGAGTGTAGCATTGACATATGTACACTACCAAATGTAAAATAGATAGCTAGTGGGAAGCAGCTGCATGGCACAGGGAGATCAGCTCTGTGCTTTGTGACCACCTAGAGGTGTTGGATAGGGAGGGTGGGGGGGAGACGCAAGAGGGAGGAGGTGTGGGGATATATGTATATGTATAGCTTATTCACTTTTTTTTTTTTGCGGTATGCGTGCCTCTCATTGTTGTGGCCTCTCCCGTTGCGGAGCACAGGCTCCGGACGCGCAGGCTCAGCGGCCATGGCTCACGGGCCCAGCCACTCCGCGGCATGTGGGATCTTCCCAGACTGGGGCACGAACCGGTGTCCCCTGCATCGGCAGGCGGACTCTCAACCACTGCGCCACCAGGGAACCCCCTTATTCACTTTTTTATACAGCAGAAACTATCACACCATTGTAAAGCAATTATACTCCAATAAAGATGTTAGAAAGAAAAAAGTCACTACTACCAACACCACCCCTTCCATCTGAAGAAACTCAGGGAGGTACAACATTATTGCATAGAGTACAAACATCGTTTCAGGAAAAAAAAAAAAAAAGAAAGAATATTTAATTTGGTTAGGTAGAGACAAGTAAAATGTGATTCAGCTCTCTACTTCTCTTTCCCCTGCCCCCCAGAAGCACAGAAAGCTCTGTAAAATTGCAATTTTTGAACAGGAAGCTTCTCACTTTTTCTAGGAGGTGCCAGCCTGCATGTCAATGTTAAAGGGTAAAAGTATTTTTAAAAAGCCATAAAAATTGTAATAACATCACCTAGTTTTATGGTTTTTAAAAAAAATCTCTGAAAAGAGGGAAGGAACTTAATGCGTAGCCAGAGAGGTCTGAGGAGTGATACCGATCACATATAAGCCAGTGTTTTTCCCCACTAATTTAGAAGTGCGTACCCACACCCCATGAGAATGTTCTTTGAACTAACCTTTATGCTGTATCATGACCGAAGGTATCATCTAGTATTTGATTCTCAAAGAGATGGTTTATAAAATCTCTGCCACTCAGAGGAAGTGAAATATAGTTACTAAAGTAATACATTCCTGTTTTCTGCAAGCATGAATAGGCAACTTTTAGCTTCTGGAAATAATTATCTAACTCCAACTTGCCCATGGGTGGATTAGCATCCTTGATGAGTGTTGGTCAAGAAACAGGCCAATGACTTTGCTGAATATGCCAGTTTTTTGGCTTTCTCTAAAAGAAGAAATCAGAAAACCATAAGGTTAATTAAACTCTGATTTTCGTGGCTCTGTTTAATCTATTTCCTTGGCTTTGAGAACTTCGGTCATTTTTTTCAACTCTTCCATTTCTTTAATATTACTTAAAATTTCTGTTGAAAGAATTTTAAGACAGATTTTAGAAGTAATGTGAGAGAGGACAATGATAAAACATTTAGAAATAGAAGTTTGAAAAATGCAATGTTATTTAATAGGATCATGAGCTTCAAAGTTAAAAGGCTCAAATTCTATTTGTAACTCTGCCTCTATTCAGTTGTATCGTTAAGGTTATATTCCTTAACCTTTCCATGTCTGTTCCTTGAGTCTCCATGTAGGATAATAGTATTTCTATTAATTGCAGAAACTTTGCATGAGGTTACAATGAGGTCTGTAAAATTTGCTTTAAAATAAAAGCCCCTCAGTACAAAAATACAGTAATACTCTTTGTTATGGACTGAATGTTTGTGTCCTCCCAAAATTTGTACGTTAGAGCTCTAACCTCTAATGTGACTGTATTTGGAGTCAGGGCCTGTGGGGAGGCGATAAAAATTAAATGAAGTCATAAGGGTCGGGCCTCAATCCAGCAGGTCTGGCACCCTTATAAGAAGTGGAAGGAACACTAGAACTCACAGCACGAGGATGGCTGTCTACAGGAAGAAAGTTACCACCAGAAACCAACCCCGTCAGACCTTTATCTGGGACTTCTAGCCTCCAGAACTGTGAAAAATAAGTCTTTTGTTTAAGCCACCCAGTCTATGGTGTTTTTGTTATGGCAGCCCGTGTAGATTAAGATAGCCTTGACATTACATTATCTTTAAATCCTACAAAACTTTTTAAATCTTCATTCAAGAAATGGCTCACTGAAAAGCCTGGTTTTAACACTTAAAAGTCACACTTTAAGAGAAAGAAATACTAATAACACAACATTGTAAATCAACTATACTTCAATAAGATATATTTTAAAAGAGAAAGAAAGGAATATTTAATGAGTACTTACTTAGCACCAGGCATTGTTTTAGGTGCATTTTTAAAAATGTATTTAATAATTTAATCCTCAGAAGAACTGTAGGTGGTAGATTTTTTTTTTTTTTTTTTTTTTTTTTGCTGTACGCAGGCCTCTCACTGTTGTGGCCTCTCCCGCTGCGGAGCACAGGCTCCAGATGCACAGGCTCAGCGGCCATGGCTCACGGGCCCAGCTGCTCCGCGGCATGCGGGATCCTCCCTGACCGGGGCACGAACCCGTGTCCCCTGCATCGGCAGGCGGACTCTCAACCACTGCGCCACCAGGGAAGCCCGGTGGTAGATATTTTTGTCCCTATTTTACAGATAAGGCAACTAAAACTTACCCAAGGTTGTATAGTTAGTTAAGTGATAGGAATGAGATTCAGAGTCCCTCTGAAGCTTTTAAATTACACTCTAACTCCTTCTGTGTTTCTACTACTGTACTGCACTCAGTAGAATGCAAGGCAGAGTGCAAAGACCAGAAACTTAAGTGAAGTGACTTAAGATTGCAGAGCTAATTAGAGAAGTGAAGATCAATATTGCTAACGTTTTGCAGTCCATTTTTAAGCCTGTGTAAGTACTAACCATTAGTCATGAGAAATATCAGAAAATGTTGAACAAAATGAGTTGCATATGGAACCAATCTTAAACCATAAAATGAGCCTGAAATTTAGAATCTTTCTACTTTTTGTCTCTCATAGAATGGAAGTAATAGTTGATAAGAAAGATGGATAGTACTGACATATGATGTAGTGACCTGTCTTCATCCTAGAAAACAGATTCTAACATACAAAGAAAATGAAGTTATGGCTAGATACCTTTTCTCACTTTCAAATGATGGTACTTTTTGGTATTTTATGATAACCACTTGCCATACCTTCATGGTACCTGTCACTCTGAAAACTCTTTGTCAAGTGTGAAGGTTGACTTTTCCCAAATTCCATTTTTGATTAGTAGAATAAGCTATATAGGTATTGATCTAAAAAGTTCACTTCTTTTTACTCTTTAATTGACTTTGGATTTGAATTCCCAACTCCACAGCTTTTGAGCTGTATAATTAATCTTGGGCAAGATACTTAATACCTCTGAGCTCCCACCCCCAACCCATTGGGGGTAATAGAATCACATTCAAAGGGTCATTGTGAAGATTAAGAATTCTTGGGACTTCCCTGGGGGTCCAGTGGTTAAGAATCTGTCTTGCAATGCAGTGGACATTGGTTCGATCCCTGGTCAGGGAACTAAGATCCCACATTCCACCCGGCAACAAAGCCCACATGGCACAGCTAATGAGCCTGTGTGCCACAGCTAGAGAGAAGCCTGTGCACTGCAACAAAGAGCCCTCATGCCACAACGAAAGATCCCGTGTGTCACAACTAAGACCCGATGCAGCCAAAAAATAAATAAATATTTTTAAAAAAAGAATGCTTGTGAAACAATTACCACAGAGACGGGCACATATTATGGCCTCAGAAATGTTAGCTGATATTGTTGTGAACTATGGTATTGACCTTGCCTCTGAAGAGGGGAAAATAACATCAATTTTAGAGGGTTATAAAATGGTACTTTGTACCTTCTGAATATTTCTAAAACCTTGATTCAGAAGATGAACTTCCAGTACTAATTTATTTTGTCAGATACTCAGGAGACCTAAATTAAAAACACTGTGGATAAATAAAATACAGTTGACCCTTGAACAAGTTGGGGTTAGGGGCGCTGATCCTCTATGCACATGCTAGATGAAAATCCCTGTATAACTTAGTAGTTAGTTAGCCTTCCATGTACACAGATTCTCTTTATCTGTGGTTCTGCATCCTCAGATTCAACTAACTTTGGTTAGGGTAGTACTGTAGTATTTACTATTGAAAAGAGGCCACGTGTAAGTGGACCTGTGCAGTTCAAACTCATGTTGTTTAAAGGTTAACTGTAGTTCTTAATGGATATTGGGATAGATAGAACTAAAAATATGTTCCTAAGGACAATATATATGATTTTTAAAATATTGATATAGGTGGTAGGACACAGGAATATGGATTAAAAAAAGCTACATACCTTAAGTTCCATGAGAAGACTGTGTCATAGTGAGTACTTTCCTGTTAATAAAAGGAGACAAGTCAAAAGAAGTAAACAAATATTAATCTCTGTGCCTGAAATGACTGGTGAGGAATGAAAGCAGTTCATGTTGCCAGTTCTGAATTGAAGAAAAATGTTTTAATTATAGTAGTAGGATCTTTGTAATTAAATAATGAACATGTATCAGTTCTAAAATACTACTGAGCATCTCTATAGACAAGAACAGTGCTAGGTTACTGGGAATACAAATTAAAGTAAGATAGAGTTCCCACCCTTGAGCAGACACAGATAGTAATAGAAAAAGTCCCTAAGTATATTAGATTTTATTGCTGCAGAAAGAAATTGCCATAAACTTAGTGGCTTAAAAGAACATAAATTTATTAGCTTCAGTTCTTTAGGTCAGAAATCTTATGTGGATCTCACTGGGTTAAAATCAGGGTGTCAGCAGGGCTGTGTTCGTTTCTGGACACTTTACAGGAGAATTCATTTCCTTCCCTTTTCTAGTTTCTAGAAGCCACCCATATTCTTTAGCTCATAATTCTTTCCTCCATCTTCAAAACCAGCAGTAATGGGGGTCCAGTCCTTTTCACACTGCCTTCTCTTTGGGTCTCTGTAGCTGGGAATGGTGTTCTGATTATAAGGACTCATGTAATTAGATGGGGCCCACCTGGATAATCCTGGATGATTATTTTTAACATCTTTATTGGAGTGTAATTGCTTTACAATGGTGTGTTAGTTTCTGCTTTATAACAAAGTGAATCAGCTATACATATACATATATCCCCATATCTCCTCCCTCTTGTGTCTCTCTCCCATCCTCCCTATCCCACCTCTCTAGGTGATCACAAAGCACAAAGCTGATCTCCCTGTGCTATGCGTCTGCTTCCCACTAGCTAGCTATTTTACATTTGGTAGTGTATATATGTCCATGCCACTGTCTTACTTCATTCCAGCTTTCCCTTCCCCCTCCCCGTGTCCTCAAGTCCATTCTCTACGTCTGCGTCCTTATTCCTGTCCTGCCCCTAGGTTTTTCAGGACCTTTTTTTTTTAGATTCCATATATATGTGTTAGCATACGGTATTTGTTATTCTTTTTCTGAGTTACTTCACTCTGTATGACAGACTCTAGGTCCATCCACCTCAGTACAAATAACTCAATTTCATTTCTTTTTATGGCTGAGTAATATTCCATTGTATATATTTGCTGGATGGTTATTTTAAATCCTCATCTCAGAAGTCCTTAACCATGTCTATACAGTCCCTTTTACCATGTAACATATTCATGAATTTTTCAGGATTAAAGTGTGGACATATTTTGGGAGCATTATTTTGCCTACCATACAAGGAAGAATAAAAGTTTGGCACCTAACCCATTTTAGGGATCCAGGAGAAACTTTCAGGAGGAGATCAGCTGAGTCTTGAATTGGGTGAAGGAGACGTATAGAGAGGTGGCTGCTTGGTCGGTCTCAATGGGGGAGAAGCATTTGAGTTAAGGGTAGCTATATGAGTATACTGTATATGGAATTGTGAAATAGCATGGCCTGTTTATTTATGTATTTATTTTCAAGGAACCACAAATTCAAGATGTATCTGATGGTGGAATAGGGAGAGATAGGGATGGGGAGAGAGATTTGATTACGATGGGACTTTGCACATTATGCTTCAGAGCTTTGGTTTATCTTACAGGCAATGGCATGACATTGAAGAATTTGAAACGGGGAGGGGGGTTCACATGATCAGATTTCACTTTAGATGGATCATTCTCAGCTGTCTTGAGGGAGAATAAGACTGGAGATAAATAGACAGTGAAAAGGCTGTTACTTTTGTTCAGGTATCTTTATATATAATTCAGTTGATTGACTTTTTGGCTTAGGTGACTGGGTCATACCATCTAACATAGAGGAATACAGAAAGAAAAACTTGAGAGATGTTAAGGTAATAATAATACTCTCCCCCTCATACACATATACAAAGTAAAAGAAGAGCCTTTTAGAGGGTTAACCTAAATTCTTAATTTCCTTCTGTAAAATTAGCCATTTACCATCAGTAAGTAAGCAAAACAGTTGAGGTTGAATTGTTAGATTTTTCTATCCTTAAGAGCAGTCTTGTTTCCCTTTGACATCTACGTCACATATACATAATGTTGACTGGCCTCTTATTTTGCCTTTCCCTGCCCTGTGGCTTTCACTTCCACTAAATGATTTAAGGAGTCAGGGCATTGTAGAAGTCTATTCTAGTTTACTTTCTCTTTCCTTTGTTATGTTGTAGTGATTGAACCAGTTTCTGGCTTGCCAAGTAGTCCATTATTCAATTTAATGGACAGTATAATTGTGACCAGGATGGAACTTGTTACTTCAGGATGTCAAAAAACTTCAGGGGAGATGGTTGCTGATTAAGAGTGGAATTTACATGTAGACATAGTATTTTTTCCTTGTTGTAATACAGCAATTTAATGTATTACATAGCTAGGCATTCTAGTTATTTTGGAAGTTGAGTCTGCGCTTGGTCTGGTAGCTGAAAGGTAGCATAACATGCTATAGCACATGTGTCCAGATATTTTCTGCTCACCAACTGGGCTAATAGTTCTTACATACACTGCTTAAACTATAAAATGTTTAAGCAGTAAATTGTACCTTTTCATGAGGAAGAGTATGCAGTAGGGAATAATTGTAATTTGAATTTAAATGGCTTGCATTCCCTTAAATAGATTTGGGGTTATATTTTTAATATTTCTAATTGAAAAATGGGGCACAGTCTATACAGAGTAACTAAGAAATGTAATTGCCATGAAGTTCAAAGTTGATTAATGTTACTTTTTAGCTACATGAAGAGAATGGAGTTTATCAGGGTGGTTCTGAATTTCTGTATAGCACAAGTTCACTGTAAATTCTTTGACTAGTAGCCACAATATAGATTTGTTAATGACCACAAAGTTATAGAATGGGATAAAACTGAAACTTACATTGATGGGATTTTTGCCTTTAGGAACAATTAGATATTAGATATTAGGGCACAGAGAACAAAGGTCTTAGTGAAAATACTGTGCTTTGCCCAAATGAAATCAGTCTATAAAAATTTCAGTGGTTGATAGCATAGGATAGTTAATTTGACTATCTCATAGTTTAGAAATGTATTAATTAAAACAGTTTTGTCTCTACAATGTTACAAAATCTATAAATGGTTTCATTAGAGCTACTCATAAAAAATGAGAGATAATGGGAGAGGGTAATGGGTAAGAGGGAGGGAAAAGTTTGTTAGCCTTTTGTTCTGCTTTATGTCAGTTCCTCCTGGAAAGTTATTATTTCCTGGGACATGTCCTATGTTTCAAAGATTATTATTTTAATAACCTGTAGGGCTTTGTATTGCAGGTATCAGAGGCAAATATCTTCATCAAGGGTAAGTAATCTTTTTTCTCACCACTGAGTTATAGAAGCTCTAAAACTTTCCAGCATAAAAGCAATCCAGACTAATGTTTTTCATTTCTTGAAGTTTATATCAATTGGAATAAAATTAAGAGAAGGTTTGAAATTAAAAGTACCTTTTTCATAGCTCTTTTCCCTTAAAAAAATTTTTGTACTTATAGGAAAAGTCCAGCAAGGCTAGATTTTCTTGGATGTCAGATAGATTAAATGCAGTCTCACCTGTTAATCAGCATTACTACTTTATGGTAAAATCAAGGCTTGCCACAGTCTCTGAAGTTCAGATATGAGCTTTTATTTTTTGATGACCTCTCTGTATTGCTAGGTCCCAAAAATGCAAGAAGCAGAAGATCTGCATTAATCATTACATTTAGATAATTGAAGTCATAAACCAGCAATCTGTAGCTTAGGGCTGCTTGGACTCCTAAAACCCTTGAGTACTTTTCAATCTTACCCTTAAATAATTTAAAAAATAATTGTCTTTTTTCAAATGTGCTTTTAGAAGATTGCAGAATCTTATAGCTAGGGTATTAAAACTGAACATTCAGGATTTTAGTCCATTTCCCAGTACTTCTGATTCTCTTTCTGTAAAATTGGTAAGACACTACTTCATGGCCTTCTCATCCTATATTTCTGATACTTATTAATCAATTATGATTGAAAACCAAGTTGTTTAACACTCTGTGGTTCTTCACATGAACTTCTATGAATTAACAATTCTTTATTTCTTACGATTTAAATATGCTCATCAAATACTTTTCCAAAAACCAGTAGATGTGAAAGTTTACTCAAGAGATTATTCCTTGTGGGGGGAACTCTTCTAAAGCACCTGGCCTTGATTCTGTGGCTTCTGTTCCTTTTTAAATCGATTGTTTTGAGGTATAATTTACCATGCAATGAACTAAGCCTAAGTGTGCAATTACTGAGTTTTGACAAGCATATAAATCTATGTAACCACCACCACAGTCACATAGAATATTTTCCATTGCTCTAAAAGTTCCTTTGTGCCTCTTTGCAGTTAATCTCTTTCTGTTTCTGGCCAAAGAACGGCAGTTAACGTGCTTCTGACATTACAGATTAGTTATAGATTATGTATTAAAAAGTATTATTTTTTTGAAATTCGGATTATTTTATGTTTTTTAGAAGTATTTTAATGGATTACATTGGTTTAGAACTTCAGGGGTTTCCAAATTAAAAGTTTTCCTTCTGCTGTTTATGGTGGTTCTCTCAGCACTGAGGTTTCCTAGGAAAGATATTACCTGCAATTTACAGATAAGAAAACTGAAACACAGATATAGCAACCCAGAGTTAGTATAGGACAGTGTGATTCTTGCTTGTTGAAAAAGGAGCTCAGTTGGAAGTTTTATGAAGAATGAAAATATCTATTTTGATTTGACTGTGTCTGTGCATTTTTGTTTCAAATCAGTTCTTTTCACCTCTTTTGTCTCTAGCACATTAAGTTCTGATTTTTTAAAAATTAATTTATTTTATTTTATTTATTTTTGGTTGCATTGGGTCTTCGTTGCTGCATGTGTGCTTTCTCTAGTTCAGGCAAGCGGAGGCTACTCTTCGTTGCGGTGCTTAGGCTTCTCATTTGTGGTGGCTTCTCGTTGCAGAGCACAGGCTCTAGGTGTGCAGGCTTCAGTAGTTGCAGCACGCAGGCTCAGTAGTTGTGGCTCACAGGCTCTAGAGCGCAAGCTCAGTAGCTGTGGCACGTGGGCTCAGTTGCTCGGCGGCATGTGGGATCTTCCCAGACCAGGGCTCGAACCTGTGTCCCCTGCATTGGCAGGTGGATTCTTAATCACTGCGCCACCAGGAAAGTCCCGGTTCTGATGAATTTATAAAGAATGAAAATAAGGGTTTAGGATTTGTGCTGAGTCTCTCCTCCCCCCCCACTTTTTAAGTGACTTTGATCAAATCACCAGGTTTCTGAAGTTTAGTTTTCTTATCTGCAAAATGAAAAATAACATTCAGAGTTGTCATAGGAATTAAAATAGAGTGTATGAATGGACAGAAGTCTATTTAATTTTGGGAGAGATTGTACTGGTTGTTTTGTCTTCTTCTTGTTAGGTTCTTTTAATTTAGGCACATGCTAGATGAAAAGATCAACTTAAAAAAACAACCTCTAAGGGAACATAGAGAATGCTAAGACTCTTGAAATGACATGTCCTATCTATTAGAGTGAAAATTTTCTAAGAGGAAAGAAGAAGATTGGAAATAAAGAGTAGTCAATTTTTGATCCTGAGAAGAAAAGAAAAAAATGACTTATAATTTTCTTTTTTAAAATTGCATTTATTTCTGCTCAAAATAAAATTACCATAGAATCGTTCATACATTCTATCTCTGGAATCCTAGAATCCTCTTAAATGAAACTACTTGACTCTGACGTCACTTTGGTATTATAAAAATTCACCCCTCATGTGCATGTTGCAAGATAGACATGTTCTCTTTGAAAATCTGCTTTATAGGGACTTCTGCGGTGGTGCAGTGGTTAAGAATCTGCCTGCCAGTGCAGAGGACACGGGTTCCATCCCTGGTCTAGGAAGATCCCACATGCCGTGGAGCAACTAAGCCTGTGTGCCACAACTACTGAGCCTGCGCTCTAGAGCCCGCGAGCCGCAGCTACTGAAGCCCGCACGCCTAGAGCCTGGGCTCTGCAACAAGAGAAGCCACCTCAGTGAGCAGCCTGCGCACCTCAATGAAGAGTAGCCCCCCCTTGCCACAACTAGAGAAAGCCCGTGCGCAGCAACAAAGACCCAACACAGCCAAAAATAAATAAAAATTTAAAAACAAACAAAAAAATAGGTTTAAAAAAAAAATCTGCTTTAGGGCTTTCCTGGTGGCATAGTGGTTGAGAGTCCACCTGCCGATGCAGGGGACATGGGTTCGTGCCCCGGTCCGGGAAGATCCCACATGCCGTGGAGCGGCTGGGCCCGTGAGCCATGGCCGCTGAGCCTGTGCGTCCGGAGCTTGTGCTTTGCAATGGGAGAGAGGCCACAGCAGTGAGAGGCCCGCGTACTGCAAAAAAAAAAAAAAAAAAAAAAAAATCTGCTTTATAGTCAGTAATAATAGGTTCTGAAGAATTTCTCTACTAGGGATTCTGGTAATTCATTTCTTGATTCAAAAACCTTTCAATAAATCTAGCCTTTAATATTTATTTTAGAATTCCAGTAAATTAGAATTAGGCAAATCAACCTTGAACTCTGTGCATTATAGGAACTCAGCAAGGTCATAATTTTAGCCTCTTAAATGATGAATTTTAG
>RJWK010044939.1:0-18192 GCA_004363435.1 Platanista minor | reverse complement strand
AGCTTGGCCTGTCTCTGAGGTTGGCCCTGGGCCAGAGGCTGGAGGGTCTCCCTCAAACCCTGGCCAGCCGCAGGCACCCCACCGTCACCCTAGATGCCCAGTTCCAAGCCCCCATCCCTCCATCAGCATCCCCGCCATGCCCTCATTAGCACAGCCGGCTGTCCCCGAGCCCCAGGCTTGCTGAGTTACAGCCCATTCATCCCTCCCAACGTCCTGGTCACTGCCACCGTGGGCCCATATTGTGGCGTACACATCTGCCAGACGGTGGCCGCCACCACTGCCACTGTTTCCAGGGAGACAGACGCCGTTTATGACATTATCAAAAAGTCCAGCCCCTCCCTCCCCCTCCCAACCCTTAGCCCCACCTCCCTTTTTGGGGATGAAGATTTGGGCTGTAAATATCACCGCATGTCTTACCTGCAGATTCTAATGGGCCTGAATACATTGCTGATGCGGAGGACACCACAACCAAAAGCACGCAGCCAGCGCATGCTAATAGGTGCATTAAGGCCTCACTCTGGCTACCCTGGCCACCCTCCCTGCCATACCCAATGCCACTGGAGAGTCCCCAGCCCACCCCTCGCCCATTCACCCCCTGTTTCCCTCTAAGCCCTAAAGCAGAATCTGCTCACAGTAGAGGCGGGCTGGGGATGGGTCACCAACCCAGAGCTTTGCAGGAAGGGAGGAAGAGAGCTGGCCCTGACTGAGCCCCCATCTTGGGGGCCCCAACATAACAGACCCTTTACACATCAGCCACCAAGTCCTTCTCCCAGGAGCCCCACAAGCAGCTGGTGTTAAGAGGAGAAAACCGAGCATCTAAGGTCACACAGCTGGGGAAGCTGGGATTCGAACCCAGAACTGGGGACTGCAAAGCTCCTTCCGCCACAATCCTGGCCCCCCAAGGCCTGAGGGTTAAAAGCTGACATGTTATAAGCATTTTACATGTTTACATGTAATAATTTAAGCCTCACAATGACCCCATGAGGCTGGCACTACAAATACACCCATTTTACAGAGAGGACACTGAGGCAGAGCCAAGGCCACATGGCTTACAGGTGGAGGAGCCAGGATGCAAAGAGCACAGCTCTTACGGGCTCTCCTCAGAGCAGCGTTCTAGCCTGGCCAGGTGAGGTGTTCCCACCACCCCGGGAAGACTCAGCCCCTTCCCTGCACCCACCCCACAGAGATGGGCCTTGTCACCGAGATAACACTAGAGGAGCGAAGCCCAGGCGCTGGGCCTGACACATTGTAAGGGTTCACCCCAGCCTTCCCCAACCCGCAGTCTTAATCACAGGGGAATCATGAGGAGAAAATGTTCAAGATTTACTCATCCATCAAGGGCCGGGCAAGTGGTACATGGCAACATCATCATCATCATTATTATTATTATTGCCATTGCTATCATCACAGCAGAGGTTTGACCCCATCATTGTGGGCTTTCTGACCTCACACCCCACAGGAGGGCACACACTCCCTCTCTCCATGACCCTGGGACACTGAGGGTGCTTCACTAACTCTCTAGGCCTGTTACAACTGTATTCATTTCCAAGGGCTGCTGTCAAAATTACCACGAACTTGGTGACCTAACAGAAATTTATTCTCTCACAGTTCCTAACTGGTTTCGCTGGGCCAAAATCAAGGTGTCAGGAGGGCTGATTCTCTCCAAAGGCTGTAGGGGAGAATCCATCCCTGGCCTCTTCCAGGTGGCCTCCAGCATTCCTTGGCTTGTGGCCCCATCACTCCAATCTCTGCCTGTGCAGTCACATAGCCTTCCCCTCTTTGTAGTCAAACCTCCCTCTGCCTCCCCCTTATAAGGACATTAGTGATTGCATTTGGGGCCCACCCAGACAATCCAGAATAATCTCCCCATCTCAAAATCCTTAATTTAATCACATCTGCAAAGACTTTTTCCATATAAGGTAATTTTCACAGGTTTTAGGGATTAGGATATGGACGTGCGCGGGAGCCATTATTTAGCCTACCACTATCACCAAATACCCAAGTCAACACCCCTCCTGGACAACTAACAGGTGCATCAAGCTTCACGTGATCACAGCTGAGTGCCTTACTTTTTACCCCAAGCCTGATCCTGCCAAAGTCCCCATTTCAAAAGTAGTTAAACCCCCATCTGCCCAGCTGTCGAGGCCAAAAACCACGGGGTCAACTCTTAGTTCCTCCCTTTCTCTCCCCCGGAATAGGTGATCCACCATCAGCAAGTCTCACTGGTTTTCCCTTCAAAATTGACCCAGGATCTGACCATTTCTTGCCACCCGCACAGCCACCACCTGGTCCAAACTCCATCCCTCTCTCCCGGATTACTGCAACAGCCTCCCCCCTGCGCACCTGCTTCCACAGTGGCCTCAACACAGCAGCCAGCGGGACCCTTAAAACCCAAGTCAAGGGCTTCCCTGGTGGTGCAGTGGTTGAGAGTCCGCCCGCCGATGCAGGGGACACGGGGGGTTCGTGCCCCGGTCCAGGAAGATCACACACGCCGTGGAACGGCTGGGCCCGTGAGCCATGGCCGCTGAGCCTGCGTGTCCAGAGCCTGTGCTCCGCAAGGGGAGAGGCCACAACAGTGAGAGGCCTGCGTACCGAAAAAAAAAATCCAAGTCAAGGTGTCACTCTGTCAAAACACTGCAGTGGCTCCCGACACACTCAGAGCAAAAACTTCACAATAGTCTGCAAGTTCTGGCCCCATTTGCTCTCAGACATCGAGTCCCACCCCTCTCTCTCTCCCTCCCCACTGTCCTGCCACTCAGTCCTCCTCCCTTTTCCTCACACAGGCCAGGCATGCTTCCAACCTGGGGGCCCTTGTTCCCTGGCCTTGAATGCTCTCCCCAGGTATCCACGTGGTTCCCTCACCTCCTTCAGGTCTTTACCTAAAGTCATCTTCTCAGCGGAGCACTCCCGCCGCTGACATTTCCTTTTTTCCTCCGCCTTGATTTATTTTTTTCTCCTTGACATTATCACTATCTAACACAATACGTATTTTGCTTATGCATCTTGTTTAGCGTCTGTCTCCTCTGCTAGAATGTAAGCTCCACGGAGACAGCCTCCTAGGTCCAAAAAGTGCCCAGAAAGTAGGTGCTCGATAACTATTTGTATTCATTCACTCCACAGATAATTATGGAACCAGGCACTGAGGAGGTATTGGGACCCAGTGGTGAACCATTCACAGCCCCTGACAAGGACCATCCAGGGTATCAAACACAGAGACAGGGAAGCACAGAGTGCTGTGGGAGGTCAGAAGAGGGAGAGACTAACTCACCCAGAGAGTTGGGGAAGACAGTACTTCAGAGGGTTTTGCAGAATACATAGGAGTTCACTGGCTGGATGAGGAGACAGCTTTCTACCTGGCAGGAGGAACAGCTGGTACAAAAACAGGGAACAAAATAGTAAGACCTGTTCTTGGGACAAGGGAAAAGGCAGGATGTGAGGTTAAAGGGGTCAACCAAGGGCCAGGTTCGAAGGACCATGGAGAGTAGGCCAAGGGAGTTGAACTTTTCCCTGTGAGCAATGGTGGGGACTGAAGGGAAGAGCGTGGCAGGTGTGGATGTCTGGAGGCTCCGCTACCGCAGATGACCAGCAAGCAGCCTAGATGTGGGGAGAGGCTGGGGTACAGGGCCCACCTACCAGGTGCCAGGGGAAGGAGTAGGAAATTCCCTCAAACTGTGGCCTCAGCCAGGAAGCAGCTCAAGCCACAGTGACATTATGGGGCCCCAGTGTGCCCAGGACTGTGCTGGGAGGAGACCTTGGGGAAAATTAAAGCCAACAGTTTACAACAAATTCTAGACTGTGCAGCTTCGATGCAGCCAGGGGACAGGAGAGCAGGGATGGCATTATGGACTGAATTGTATCCCTCAAAGTTCACACGTTGAAGCCCTAACCTCCAGCATGACTGTATTTGGAGTAAAGAAATAACTAAGGTTAGAGGAGGTCATAGAGTGAAGCCTCGATCCAATAAGATTAGTGCCCTTATAAGAAGAGACACCAGAAATACCTCTCTCACCCTCTCTCCCTCTCTCCACGCACCCCCTCCTCACTCCCTCTGCCATGTGAGCACACATCGAGAAGGTAGCCATTGCAAGCCACAGGGATTACTCTCACTAGAATCTGACTGTGCTGGCATCCTGGTCTCGGACTTCCAGCGTCCAGAACTGTGAGAAAATTAATTTCTGTTGTTTAAGCCACCTAGCCTATGTTACAGCCACCCGGTATTTTGTTACAGCAGTCAAGCAGACTAAGACAAGTGTCAAAGTCAAGGAGAGCTTCCTGGAGGAGACAAGGTTTGGGGCCATCCTAGGGCTTGAAGACAGCTCAGATCCTGGCTGGCTGGCCCTGTGGTCACACAGCAGACCGCAGCCAAGACTCTCCTTCATCTGGCCTGCAAAGTCTCAGCAGCTTCTTCGGGGTTTAATTCCTCTGCTGAGGAGCAAAGGGATAGTTGCAGGATTGATGGAACTTTGCATCTTCCATAAAGTATAGCCAGACCCCTCGAGACAGGGGTAGGAAGTTGGAATGTTATGGTTCCTGAGCACCAGATACCCGCGTCCCCCTTCTGCCATCATGAAAGGTAACTCAGACCGGCCCGAGCCAACCAGGAGTCAACGTGCAAGGGCCTCCCCCCAACGCAGGATCCCACCCCTAAAGGGGCTGCCTGCACGTGGAGACCTGGGCTGGGCTCTGAATGACAGAAATGATCAGGATATGCAGAGAAAGAAAGAAGGTCTATAAATAAATATACATTTTTATTAAACATGTTTAATTGAAGTAGATTAAAATTAATTTGCTTTAAGAAAATTAGAAGTGCCCTAGAGGATTTCAGAAGCAGGGCAAGAGACCCTGAATCTAGAGGCTCCTTAGAAGGGCCTGGGAGTGGGATAAGGGGGGCGCCCATTCCCTGCTCATGGTGTCCTCAGAAGGAGGTGGCTCCCATTTACACAGCACTCTGTACACCTCAAGGTGTGATCCCGTGGGATGGCAGGCACGGTCAGCCTCACTTTGCCAGGGAAACTAAAACCCAGAAAGGGAAGTGATTTGCCCAAGGTCACATAGCACAACTGTGGCAGGGCTCAGTGGGAAGCCGCTGGTCCTTTCTGCCAGCCCTGGGCATTTTGTTCATGCTCAGCACTCCAAAAACCCCTCACCCCACATACAGGCCCCCTCCCCAGCCTGAGCCGCTGCCCCCCAGGATCCTCCCATCTGCACGGGGAGTCTTGCTCTGTGACAGTATGGCTCCTCTGAGGCCTGGCACAAGGAAGGTGGAAGGAAGCAGCCTGGGGGTTGGGGACAGGAGGCAGAAAGGGAAAGGACCTGAAATCAACAAGCGTTCCAGAATTTTAAGCAGTTTTTGGAGGAAAAGGAGGAGCAGGTTCAGCTGCAGCAATTTGCTCCAGGGGAAAATTATGTTCCCGTGCTCTATTATACAGAACAGAAGGAACATTTGGTGGGTTGAACACTTGTTAATTTATTTCTCTGTTTGTTAATGGGCCTGACGCATGCGCGTGCTCTTGTACACACACCCCCGCCCCCAGGCGTCAAGCAGGAGATGATGCCTGGCTCCCCGAGTTTTCCTGCCACCTCTTCCTATGAAGAATCACTCCCGTTCTTGCTCTCTCCTCTCAGCGTCGACGCCGAGGGTCTAGAGGGAGGCAGTGTGCAGTTCAGGGACTGAAGTGAGGTAAGAGCCCCTCAGTTTCCTCATCTGTAAAATAGACTTGGCAATGAGATGACCCAACGTGTTTGACCTTGGAACAAGTATAAAGAGATGCAAGGGGGCTTTCCTGGTGACGCAGTGGTTGAGAGTCCGCCTGCCGATGCAGGGGACACGGGTTCGTGCCCCGGTCCGGGAAGATCCCACGTGCCGCAGAGCAGCTGGGCTCGTGAGCCATGGCCGCTGAGCCTGCGCGTCCGGAGCCTGTGCTCCGCAACGGGAGAGGCCACGACAGTGAGA
This sequence comes from Platanista minor, assembly GCA_004363435.1. Lineage (NCBI taxonomy): Eukaryota > Metazoa > Chordata > Mammalia > Artiodactyla > Platanistidae > Platanista > Platanista minor. The sequence goes on along the minus strand of RJWK010044939.1, from coordinate 12,239 downwards.
GGCCCGCGTACCGCAAAAAAAAAAAAAAAAAAAGAGACGCAAGAAGTCATTTTGAGAGTGTCTAGAGACACACAGTAGGTCCCCACAGGGCCTGAGGGAATGATGCTCCACTGGACAGCTCCTCGGCACCTCACACCCAGCAAGTCCAAATGAGGATTGTCACGCTTCTTCTGCCTCACCCAGAATTCTGTCTCGGAAGTGGGGCCGCTCAGGCCAAGTTGACCTCCCCAGACCTGGACTCTCAGCCTTCCCCCCCACCGACGGCCCATCTCCAGCATCTCCCCTTCCATCCATTCCTCACCATCCCGAGGCCACCCTCCTCCCTGCTGTGACCCCACGGCTCCCCTCCAGATCCAGCACCCACCTCCCCACCAGGCTCCCTGCTTTCCCTGCCACTGGCTCTAATCCATTCTCTCCCCATGGTGGCCAGAACGGAATTTGAAAAGCACAAATCAGATCCTGTCGCTCTCCTGCTTAGCTCTCTCCAGAGCTTCCCCCAACCCCCAGTGCTCCGAATAAAACCTGCTCCTGGTAGGGCCTCCCCTCTCCCTCCTTCCCTATCCACCAGCGTGCTGTCTTCCTCCTGGTCTTCACACACACCCAGCTCCTTCCCATCTCCAGGCCTTAGTCTTGCTCTTTAGGCACTGGAATGCCATTTCTTCTCAGACCTGAGGTCACCTCTTCAGAAAGTCCTGCCTGGATCCCTCCCCCTCCAAAGTCACTCAGCCCACCCCAGCCACTCCCTGTTTCATGGCCCTGTTTACTTCCCTCCCTAAATCATCACAGTCTGACACTATTGAAATTATTTGAGGTTTGGCTCACTGCCATTCCCACAAGAATGGAAACCATCTGAGGGCAGGTGGAGCATGTGTAACTTTCCTCTATCCACAGAACCTAGAAATAGCACCTGGTACTTCGGAGGTATTTTATAAACACTTGAATGAATGAAAAGACAGGTCAGCTCTAAGCCAGAGGGGTTAGTGAGAAGGGGGCCAGGGCTCCCTGTCCCCACTGTCTTCTGCCCCAGCCTCTGAAGGGTGTCAGCACCTCTTCAACTGAGAAAAGGGAATGGGTAGGGATGAGGTTTGTGGAGCAGCACCTATGATCTGGGACCTTTTCTCTAAACAATCTCATGAAGCAGTTACAGACCTGAGACTCAGGCCTGAGTCCTGGCCCCGCCACTCTGTGCAACTTGTTGGACCTCTCTGAGCCTCAGTTTCCTCATCTGCATAATGGGGATAATAACAGGACCCATCTCCTAGGACTGTTCTGTGGGTGAATGAGATCTTGTTTCCAAAAATATGAGACGAGGGATTTCCCTGGTAGTGCAGTGGTTAAGAATCTGCCTGCCAATGCAGGGGACACAGGTTCAAGCCCTGGTCCAGGAAGATCCCACATGCCGAGGAGCAACTAAGCCCATGCAACACAACTACTGAGCCTGCGCTCTAGAGTCCGTGGGCGGGAACTACTGAAGCCCCCACGCCACAACTACTGAAGCCCTCGCGCCTAGAGCCTGTGCTCCACAACAAGAGAAGCCACCGCAATGAGAAGCCCGGGCACCACAATGAAGAGTAGCCCCCGCTCGCCGCAACTAGAGAAAAGACCGCGCGCAGCAACGAAGACCCAACGCAGCCAAAATTAATTAATTAATTAATTAAAATAAATACTTTTTTGGGGGGGGGTACGTGGGCCTCTCACTGTTGTGGCCTCTCCCGTTGCGGAGCACAGGCTCCAGACGCGCAGGCTCAGCGGCCATGGCTCACGGGTCCAGCCGCTCCGCGGCATGTGGGATCTTCCCGGACCGGGGCACAAACCCACGTCCCCTGCATCGGCAGGCGGACTCTCAACCACTGAGCCACCAGGGAAACCCAAAATAAATAAATTTTTTAAAAAATATATGAGACGATATGATGATACAAAGATCCCATCTCTTACAGATGAGGAAGCAGGAAAGGTTATGGGTGCTGTCCGGGTCCCATAGTTGGAAAGTGCGGAGCTAGGACTAAATGCAGACTTGCCCCCAGAAATCAGGGCTCTTGCCCCTGTGCTGGTCACCCCACCCCCACTGGCTGGGAGTGGGGAGTGGGGAGTGGAGCACAGGAGGCCTGTCTGTCATTTGTGCCTCGGTGGTTGTGTCCCTTTATGCTCCCCACGTGAACTGGCTTAGCCTCCCATTCCCCCAGGTTCAGCACAAAGACGCTTTAGGAGGCTGGGAGTGCTGGCCAAGAAGAACAAAGTGGCTCCCACCCCACCCCCCATGCCTGAGGCTAGGGAGCTGGGGAAGAGGCAGTGGCCCAAGCCCTGGACAGGTAAACTGAGGCAGCCTGAGAGCAAGTCTGTGCAGAGACTCCCCGGGATGGTCTAAGGTGGAGGAATGGGCAGCCCTGAGACTCAGGAAATCTGAGAAGAGTTGGCCCACACAGTAGGGGAGGAGGAATACCACTTAGCAAGCACAGCCCTGTCCCCCGGGCCAAGGGCACAGAGCAGGGGGAGGTGGCAGGACTCCAAAGGCCCTGGGGTGGGGTTCTAAGGACAGACTCGGGGCACACGCACTCCCATTCAGACTGGCTTCTGGGGTTGGAAGGTTATCACTGAAGGTCCAGAGGCCTAGAGGTAAGGCCGCCCTAGCAGAGACCCCGCTCAGGTCCAGCAAATGAGGGACGCCGCTGCGAAAAGCCAAGGTGCCTTCCGCTTGCAGCCCATGCACATTAAGAATTATTCCTCTCGCCAGCAATTTGTTACAACATCCAACGCACACTTTTCCTAGCTGGGTGCCCTCCCATACATCCTGGATTAATCCCGGAAGTCACTCCATTCATTTAGGACACGCCTGAGTGTGCCTCCTCTTTTATTAGGGAAATTTGTCATTGTTTTGAAGCACTCATAGGTTTTAATCTGGGGCTGAGATTTTAAAGCCTCCTTCAGTGGCTAAGACACATGAGTAGGCTTGTACCTCTGTCCTCAGATCTGGAAGGGCCTGGCAGGGGCCACCAGACCCTCTAGAGGAGGGGAGCAGAGCACCTCCTCTCCAGGGAGCCAGGGACTGCAGACCTCAGTGCTGTGTGGCATTGGGGCACACGCTCGACCTCTCTGAGCCTCCTCAAGAGAGGCAAAGTCAAGGAAGACTGCATATTTGGGTGTCCCTCTACTGAGCCCACCCAGAGAAATCTGGGAGACCATCACCTCTAAAACCCACAGCCCTGGGCAGTAGTGTGGGGCCACTGAAAACGCTAAAAGTTTGGAGTTCATCAACTATACTCCAATAAAAAATTTTAAATAAAATAAAATAAAAGTTTGGAGTTCAGATCTGAAATGACCTGGGACAGGTGAGTCATCAGCCTCTCTGAGCTAGGTTCCAACTCCACAGGATGAGCTAAGTGCCACCCCCTCTCTGGGCTGTTGTGCAAGCCCAAGTTCAGAGCAAGTCTGACTCAGGGCCTGGCACACAGTGGGTGTTCAATAAGAATTACTCTCCTGGCTCTCCCAACCCACCACAGACCCCTCCCACTTCTCCATCTCTCAGTCTTGTGGCCCTCAAGAAGCCAGACCCCCTGGTTCCTTAATCCAGGCTTGAGGCTGCCCTCAGGCTGCGGCACCTCCAGCCAGAGCCTCTCCACAGGCCCATCCTGCCAGTCTGGGTATCTGCCACCAACCTCCTCCCAGGCCTTGCATGAGGCCTCCATACCCCCCACCCGAGGCCCCGGGGCCTGGGGAGTTCTTTCTGTACACAGTGAACCCCTGCCCCCCCCCCACCACAGGCCCCATCCCATGCCAGGCTCTGTGCTGGGATTCAGGTTGCATGTTCGCTGTCCCCCTGCCCTAAATCAAGAGACAGCTGTCCCACTCCCAATTTCTAGTCCCCCACCACCACCAGGGGTCCAGGGCTGGGACTTCTCTGGGCTCTGACTGCAACCCCCTCCCACGCCCCCACTCCCCACCCCCATTACCATCCCCTTCCTGGTCTTTGCTCACCCAACCAGGCCTGCCCTCTCTACATTCCTCCCTGCCCCACCTCCTTCCCCAAATCTTCCTGAACACTAAGGTCCAGCTTCCTCCAGGAAGCCCTCCCTGACTTCTCCAGCCCTCATCTCCTTCCCTTTCCTGTACTCCCAGCATTTCTCCTCAGTCCCGCTAAGTTCACGTTGCTACCCAAAAGCAGGAACTATGTCACCTACTCATTTCGTGGCCACCAAGCCCAGTACCACTGGGTACTCAGGAAGGATGGGCTCATTAAATGATTCAGAGGGAAGGGTATAGAAGACTCCCACTGATGGAGTACACACCTCTGTGAATAGGTCTCATTATGCCCATTGAGCTGATGGAGAAACTGAAGTTAAGAGAAGTGAAGCACCTACCAAAGCAACAGGGCTGGCATGTGAACCAGCCCCACCAAATGGTGCTGTTAAGACACAGTCCAGGAAATTCCCTGGTGGTCCAGTGGTTAGGACTCTGTGCTTTCACTGCCAAGAGTGTGGGTTCCATCCCTGGTCAGGGAACTAAGATCCCACAAGCCGCATGGTGAGGCCAAAAAAAAGACACAGTCCACAAATCCACATTCCACTGACATGACCCACCAGCCCTGCAATTCACACACCCTACCCCGTGGGACCCTCACCACCTCAGCTCCACTGTTATCTGTGCCACCCAGAAGGAAACTGGGATCCAGAGAGGCAGGGTCACTTCTCAAGGCCACACAAACTGTTAAGTGGCAGCACTGGAACTTGAATCCGAAGTCTCTCCGTTCCCAACCTGGTCAGAGGGCCTGATCAAGACCCCGCTCACGGGGTCTGTAGACCAGCCTTCCCACCCTGGTGCCCTCCCCTCCCCAGGCTGCTGGATGGCCCTCCCTGTCCCCAACCAGCACATAACCTGCTCCCAATAATCGGCCCAACCCCAGGACTCCAGGGAGCACTTGCACAGTTGATCGACATTTTGGAGGGGCCTGGCTCTCACAGTTCTGGGTATTTACACAGACAGCCTTGCTGCGGTGGCTCCCGGAAAGTAGGACGTGTGGGGGGAGGGTAGGAAGGCAGGTGCAGACTGAAAACACTCCCGCCATTCTCCACACCACCTGGACAGCAGAGCCACCCGTGGCACAGTCTCCTCGAATGACCTTGACAAGTCCTGGGGGTGGACCCTGTAGGGACTGGGGTAAAGGCCTGGACTGCCCACTGAGGGAAAGGCCTTGGCCAATGTCCCCTCCAACTCCTCTCTGCTCAGTGACCTGGAAGACCTCGGGGGACATGGGAAGAGAAGCCCCTCTTTAGCAAGAACCCCTCTCTGCGTCTAGGGGTCACTTTACGTCACTGCTCCCTCATCTGTAAGTGGGGTTCAGGAAATAGAGGCCTCCACATTCTAGACATTCTGGGAAACTAGGATGGCTTATCCCAGCAGGATCTGAGGATGCAGCTCTCCTGGGACACCCAGCAGACGTTCAGCTCCAAGCAGGACAGATCTGGTCTCCCAGGAAACCAGCTGTGTAGCACTGAGTAGGGGTGCCAAGGTGAAAGGCAGGTGGACACACCCACCAAACAGCTACAAAACCACACCCAGGATGTTACCACGGAGCCCGGGGTCTCAGAAGCCAAGAGGTGCTGCCCCCTACGCAAACTGTCTGCTCCTGAGCACAAGGTCAGGTCATGTTCACCATTACAGACTGTCATCACCACACCCCAGCCTCATCCCAACTCTCTCTTGGCCTGAGTGGAAGAGGACAGAGGGCTCACAGTAGAAGGCACCAGTGTGTGGCGTTCAGGCTAGAGCCAGAGGGGCGTAAGGGCTGCAGGGGGTGGAGGTAAGGACAGTTTCCCCCTCTCTGCCCTCCCCACACCAATCCCCATCTCCACCGCTGAGCAGAAAGGAGCTGCGCCCCACCCCATCACACACAACCATCATTCTCAAGGCTGGGGGCACCCGTCTTCGGTGTCCCCCACCCTCTCATCTGCAGCTCAGACTCCGCTCTGTCTCTCTCCAAGCCCAGCTCAAGCACCTTTTATTATTCAGAAGAGCCTCTTCATTGAAAAGGCCTCTAAGGCATCTCGCAAATAAGAATCCTTTAATTGGGAAGTTGTTAACTTCACAAAGAAGAATTTTAATTTTGCTTCCCCACCATCTCCTCTCCCCGAAACCTATGAAAACTATGGACTAAAAACAAAGACTAACAAAGCCAAACACCCCAGGCACCCTGTCCCCAACTGCACAGCGCCCAAGGCGGCAGAGGCAGAAGTGGCAGCTGCCCCCTCAACTTGCAGAGACCCCCCCCGCCAGACCCCCACCTAAGACGGTACGAAGGCCTTGACCTCTCCCTTTGGGCATGCCTGCTCCATACCCCCCTCACCATCCACACAAAGGGTGGCAGATGGCTGAGTGGTTAATAGGATGACAGGGCACCCAGACAGGGCAGGGACTGCGTCTGTTGGATTCCCAGAGCCAGACTCTCGATGCACATCTCCCCATAACCTCCTCTGCTGTCCTCTATCACACTGTCCTATAGCTGATGACTTTAAATTATATTTATTGAGCATTTACTATGTGCCAGATATTGCTCTAAGCCCTTATGTGCACCAACCGACTTAATCCATACGAGGTCAATGCTATTATTACTCCCAGTTTACTGATGAAGAGACTGAGGCCCAGAGAGCTTAAGTAAATGGCCTAAATTTACGCCATTAGTGAGAGGCAGAGCTGGGACTGGATTTCAGGCAGTCTGACCCCAGAGTGGGCATAACCTAAAGTGCCACCTTCACCCGCCCACCCCCCTCCATGGCCTGTGTGCTCCTTGAGGACCAGGGCCATGACCATCTCATCTCTGGGTTCCTGGGGACAGCACAGAGCCTAGCAAACAGTCCGCACTTAAGAAATGTCTGCAAAAGGCAAGCACTTTCCCAGTGGTTCTCTCCTTCGAGCCTCACCAGAGGCCTGTGACAAAAACAAGCAGGCAAGATGGTCCCTGGTTCACAGTCAAGGTAGACTGAGGCTCAGAAGTGAAAGCAACTGCCCCAGGTCACCCAGCTAGGGGGTGCGGAGGCCAGGGAGTTCCTCCTCCAGCCCCGGCTGTGCGTACCTGCCTTCCACCCTGAGTGTACAGGGACTGGGTTGTTACCGTCACACACCAGGTACCATGTTCCTGGGCCCCAATTAAAACCCCGGCCTGAAACAAACACCAGGAAGCCCTGGGGGTAGGAATCGCCTCTCTCCTTCCCTGACAGCTCAGGGCAGCCTCAACACCACCTTGTATACCTAAAGGCATGAGACGCTCACCACCACCAGGGCTGCCTGGTCCACTGTTCACTGCTCTGGAAATCCCAGGCTAGTCGCATGCTGTTACTAGTTGAGTTTTGCCCCGCAGATTTATATGTTGAGTTTCTAAACCCCAGTACCTCAGAATGTGAGCTTATCTGGAAATGGGGTCATTGCAGGTGTAAAATTAACTAATTAGGATGAGGTCATACTGGAGTAGGGTGGGTGTGGCCAACTAGTATGGCTGGTGTCCTGATAAGAAGGGAAATTTGGACATACACACACCCAGGGAGAACGCCATGTGAAGAGACACAGGGAGAAGATGACCATCTATAAGCCAAGGAGAAAAGCCTGGAATAGATCCTCGCTCACAGCCCTCAGAAGGAACCAACCCTGCTGACACCTTAATTTCAGACTTCTAGCCTCTAGAACTATGAGAAATAAGCCACCCAGTCTGTGGTTACAGAAGACCTAGGGAGGGTGAGCTGACAGCAGTTTCTCCAGGCTGGTAAATCTAGACAGCTTGTCTGCAAGCCTGGGGTAACAGGCCCACCCATGGGCAAGGAGCCCCCATGGGCTGGATCCCTAAGCAGTAAGGCCCAGGCTCTGAGGCTTTATTTTTTATCTTTTCTTTCTTTTTTGTAATGTATTCATTCATTTATTTATTTGTGTGGTCATTTATTTATTTATTTTTGGCTGTGTTGGGTCTTCACCGCAGTGAGCGGGCTTTTCATTGCAGTGGCTTCTCTTTGTTGCGGAACAGGGGCTCTAGGCGCGCGGCCTTCAGTAGTTGTGGCCCACGGGCTCAGTAGCTGTGGCGCACGGGCTTGGTTGCTCCGCGGCATGTGGGATCTTCTGGGACCAGGGCTCGAACCCGTGTCCCCTGCATCGGCAGGCGGGTTCTCAACCACTGCGCCACCAGGGAAGTCCCCAGGGTCTGAGGCTCTACACACACCCTTCCCCCACCCCCGCGCCCCCAGCCTTGGTCAGACCGCGGACAACTCCTTCGTTTACATGCCCACCCCAGCCTCTGCCCTCAGCTGCAGCCGTACAAACCCACGGTCTGCGCACCCCCTCCACGTGGATACTGGCATCTCAAACATACCACTTCCAAACAGGATTCTTCCTTTTCCTTCCAAATTCACCCTCGGCCCGCTGAGCTCAGCTCCGTCAAAGGCGCTACCAGCCACCCCGTTCTCAGGCTCTGACCCCTCACAGCCCACAGTCCATCCTCCAGTACCCCTTCAGTCTCCTACCCTCAGCCGCTCCTCCCCGCCCAGGCCCAGTCTGCCAGCCCTCTCCGGACTGATGCTGGGGCCTCCGCGTGGGCCTACCAGCTTCTACCCTTCCCCCAGACCCACAACCCCCTCCCCAGTCTTTTCCCCATGAGGCTGTGAGAGGGAGCCTGTGAGCCATGAATAACCTCCTCTCACTCTCTAACAAGAGGCCCCGCAAGCAAGCGCATTTCTCAGCCCTTCTTCCCCACCGGCTGCTCCCTGCTCAGAGCCTGCCCAGACCTCCAGGGGCCTATTCCCTCTCCTCAGGTCTCTGCTCACAGGGCAGCTCACTTGAGAGGCCCTTTCCAGACCACCCTGCAGAGAACAGCTCTCCCGCAGGCTCTCTCCCTTTTCCAGCCTTATTTTCCTCCACGGCTCCTATTATTCCCTAACCTTTATTATGAATTTACTTCTCTGGTCCTTTCCTGTCTACTCTGTTAGAATTTAAGCTCTATGAGGGCAATGACCTGGTCTAACTTATTCACCTGTGAATGCTGGGCACCTACAACAGTGCCTAACACGCAGCAGGTGTTCGATGAGTATGTGTCGAATGATGAATGAGCCATGGAATGAATGAATGACTTCGGTCAGCATTTGTGCAGCACCTGGTATAAAGGGAACAGAGGGGCAAATCGGGCTAGGTCTGCCCCGAGGTCTGTGGGGAGAAAGACCCACGCCCAGAGGTAATCGCGCCCAGCGTGTGAGCAGTGCTGGTGTGAACACACGTGCACGGGGAAATGAGGACTGGGAGGGGGCCACCAGATGGGCCCAGAGGTCAGGGAAGCTTCCTGGAAGAGACACTCCACCCCCAGCCTCCCTTCCTGGCTCTCCAAGGTCATGGGCCACCTCCCACACTCCACCAAGGGGAAGAGGGGAGGCCTGTCTGAGCAGCAGCACTGATTCAGAAGTCAGGAAGGGTTCAGAGCTGGTGTGTGTGTCCCTCCTGCAATGAGACCTGGGCAGGGCTCACCAGAGAGAGAGGGGGGCTTGATTTAAATGCCACTGATCCCTCCAGGGAGCTAGAGGTCAAGGGCTGTGGCATCTGGGACCCCCAGCCTCATCTGCCCTTCCCCCACTCCACCAACAGGAGCAGCCAGAGGAGGTAGGAGATGGCAAAGAAAGACCTGAGCTCCCTCCAGGGTTTTGCTGAGTCAAGTCTCAACTCCTCAGCTGGTCTCGAAGGCTCCCAGTGACCAGCCCTGCCCCCCTCCTGGGCACCTCACTCTGCAAACACTCCAAAGTCCCCCACCTCTATACCTCTGCTTACCCTGGGCCCTCCTCCTCCCCCAATCCTTTTCAACCCATCATAACTCTACATACATCACCTTGTTCATCTAGGCATTCTGTATGATGACACACCACGGGAAACAATCAAACCCTACCACAGAGAATTGGTTAAATATGCTAGGGTACACACAGGCTGGAACATTACGCTGCCATTAAAAATCACATTACAGGGCTTCCCTGGTGGCACAATGGTTGAGAATCTGCCTGCTAATGCAGGGGACACGGGTTCGAGCTCTGGTCTGGGAAGATCCCACATTATCGCCGAGCAACTGGGCCCGTGAGCCACAACTACTGAGCCTGTGCGTCTGGAGCCTGTGCATGGCAACAAGAGAGGCTGCGATAGTGAGAGGCCTGCGCACCGCGATGAAGAGTGGCCCCCGCTCGCCACAACTAGAGAAAGCCCTCGCACAGAAACGAAGACCCAACACAGCCATAAATTAATTAATTAATTAATTAAAAATCACATTACAGAAGAGTGTTTAATGATGGGAAAGTGATCTTAGTATAGTATTAAGTGCAAAAGGCAGGTTAGAAAACAGTAAGTGAGTTTGATCTCAATTATGATATAAATATGTATTTTGTAAAAGACTGACAGGCAAAACACCCAAGTGCTCACATTTTCTATGGAGAAATGCAGGCTTTTTTATTATCAGAAAAACAGAACATTTTTAATGAATCCTACAGCCTTCCAGGCTCAGCGCAGGCAGCCCTCCTTCAGGGCTCTCCAGCCCCCCAGCTGAGAGGGGCCCCTGTTAGTTCCCCTGTCTCCCTGCCCACTGAGCTTCCTGGTGTCTCGCACTGTCGCCTAGCCAGCGGGAAGGCTGCTGCGGCCCCTGATGGGGAAGCGGGGAGGGGGGGCGGTGGCGGGACAGGGCCCAGCCACCGCCTCCCTGACGCCCCTGCCCCCAGTCCTCCCATCACCCCTGGCTGCCTTGCAGATAACCCTGACCACATCCTCTCTCCCCATCTCCCAGCAGCAATTACAGGTTAAACTGGAGGGGCTAATTAGCTGCTCATTCCACCCGGGGCTGACTGATTAGCAGGAATATTTTGATGGAGGTAACTGGACTTCAAAATGAGCCCTAGCGCCCGGGAAGGAAATCCAGCCATCTGCTCCCTGCCACACCCCGCGGCCTCCTGAATGGGAGGACAGTGTCGGCTGAGCCGCAGCCATACCACAACTGTCACCCAATCCTTCAGCAGAAGGGGTTGAGGCCCACTGCCCCGCTGAGCCGCGAGGTCTTCTCTCTCTGAAAAATGGGGTTAACATTCCAGTCCAGACTGCTGCCCGGAGCCCTCCCCCGGTGCTCCTTCTGTGTAGCAAACTTTCTCAGGGGTCACAGAGGCCTGTCCAGAACAAAGCATTGGCCCGGAAAAAGGGTGGAAGTCACCTGTTCAAAGTCACAGGCAAGGCAGCAACCCAGCCCCGCTCCTTCCCCATCTACCACCTCTTTGGAACTTGCTGTAGTTCCTCCACATCCCCTCACGTGAGACAGAGTGGGAAGGCCTATAACCTCCCGCCTTCTGGGTGTCCTGCTCCTTGTGATACAGTCCAAGAGGCCATCTACTCTGCTCACACGCAGCCAAGGTCGCCTGGCCACCAGTGCTTGTCACACGCATACACCTGGGGCTGAGCCTCATCCTGCCTTGAAGGTGTCTGGATCCACACATTGACTCTGGCTTGGAGCCCCATTAAATTCCACACATTGGAGCCAGTGCCAGCCTCTGGACAGTTTCCTGGACCCTGACTGTCTCAGTCCACACGTTCCCACTCCCTCCTGACCTAGAGTCATGCACACATTTGGTCAACGATGGGACAGATCCAAGGACAGAGCCCTTCAGCTCACCATTAGAGACTTGCCATGCCACGCGGGAACCCATTAGCCGGCACACCCGTGACACCACATCACTCAGAAAAATGCCCCCGGCTTCTGAGCTGGCTGCCAGAGCCCTGCCATAGCAAAAGCACTGCCGGGAGGTGGCCCAGCCAAATCAAACCTCCTGGACTTGAATTCACGTGGGGATGGAGAGATGGGAACAGCCCCCGGAAAGACTGCCCCTCCATGGCCTTCCCACAGCCTCTCCCCTGGGGACACTACATCCACCCCCCATGGCCCACGCCAGCTCCGCTCTCCCAGCGGCCCAGAGCAGCTTCTTACCTCAGGTCGGGCAGGCGTTTGGGGAGTGCAGCTGCTGGGGGATCAGCCTGGTTTGACTCGGTCTCTCTCTTTGCCTGTGGGCACAGGAGCCTCAGGGCCTGTGGGAGCAGGAGGCTGTGGGAGAAGGAGATGAGCCGTCAGCCAGAGCGGAGCAGCAGAGGGCAATTTTGGGGAGCAGCAGGGGGCCGTGCACACAGGGAGTCTGCTCCCACCCGGCTGGGCAATAAACACTCACACATCACACACACACACACACACACACACATACACACACACA